>MU106175.1:0-115674 GCA_012274485.2 Sinapis alba | reverse complement strand
AAAAAAAAAAAAAAAAAAACAGTAAAACTTGCAAGAGTATTCTGAGATATGTAAGCTGTTGAATATGGTTTACCTGATCCTTGATAACAAGACCACCAACTTTAACATCATCGTTGCTAAAGTAACCAGAAATAGCACCTGTTCCATACCGTATTGACGCAGGTTTTCCTGTAAATGTCAAATGAATTTAGTGTCGAAAACTAACTGTTATCAAATGAACATTATATAGTTAAAAAGCTCAAGAATCAAATAACAAACCGTTCTTTTTGTAAGTGGATGACTCGCTAGCCTTGTACTTTGAATGAAAATAACAAGCAATCTGAAAGTAATAAATGTTTTGTATTTATTTGTTTGACAAAAAGACTATAGGGTATAACATTAAGTATGCATTCCTAAGAAGAGGTTATTAGCGTACCGAGAAGTAGCAATTACTAGATGGTATCCAGAGATTGGAACTTCCGGTATCAAAGATTGCTGTAAACTTCTGAGGTGGAGTGCCAATGGTAATCTCACCATAGTATTGAGCATCCAAATAGTTTTTCAATGGAACCATATCCGCATTTGCATCGTTCAGGCGAAAATAATCTTTGGGAGACCAAGATCCTCTGTTTTTCAAGAACAGCTGAGAAGCTAGCCTGTTTGCCCGGTCTAGTTTCCTCTTCTTCAATCCTATTCTAAGTGTTCCATCACCTTCTTGCTCAGATGATGAGGCCGCGGATATAAAGATCAAACATGAAAGCAAGAACACAAGCAAGAACTGGAACTGAGTTCCCATTTTAACCTGTCATCAAATAACAATATCACATCAAGATTAAAGAACAGTCACATAAAACTTATTCAAGATTAGTGAATTACAGGACCATAACACAGAATCAGATCCTTGGACTTCTAACATTGTTCATTATTGCAGCATAATTGTTACCACAACACAGATGTTAGAGAAAAAAAAGTTATTACTACACCAAGAATCAAGAAGATTTTCACTAAGTTTCTGATTTACCAACTTTAGTTCTTATATTATTATTATTTCATTTTACTGAAAACTAAAGACATGTTAAGTGTAATATTGTTGATCAAGGAATCTCTCAAATTTCAAGCCGATAAACCAGTAAAAATATTTATAAGCTTTTTTACTTTTCACAAACAGAAATTGATGAATAATCAGATAGTCCCTGAATTTTTTGGACAAAGATAAGAAATCTGGAAAACAGAGAAGAAGAGTAACAACACTTACCGAGAAAATGACAGTAGAGATTCAGAAACCTTAAGAGGATGAAGAGTGAAAAGAAGAATGGTGGAGAGATTTATATTTATAACGTAAATGACTTGAAAGAGAAACTAGAGAAACATAAATGCAATATTTACTATCAATTAATTGATACTTGTTGCTTCCAAATGTAAGGATATGAAGGATAATTAAAACTAAAATTCATTGTGTATTACATTTATAAGCAAGCGTCACGTTTATGAAACCATGTTTCGGTTGCGTGGGCCTAGACAGATCAGCAAAATTTGTTTCTTTTAAACAAAGTGCATTTTCACTTTAGTATGTCCACCGTTGTACTGTCTTATTTTCATTTTTGATGCCAAATGTTGTCATAAAATAATGTAAAGTAAAAGCTTATAACATTTTGCATAAACTTCTGTAGAGCATTTTTTGCATAATATATGGGATGCTTCAAGTAATGTTTGTCATCTTCTAGGGTTTATGTTTGTTACGTCTATTATTTTCCAATGTCATTGTGTTTTAAGTGTGCAAGGAAGAACTTTATAGTGTATATTAATCTATCTTCTACTCAAGTACACTTTTGATTTCAATTTTTTTCAGAATATCTAGCGAGTAATAATTTGATTTGAAAGAAATTTTAGAGGAGACTGAAAATCTTAGTAATAAATCTAAGTAATTTCAAAATAAGAGATTAAAAATTGAAAAGTAACAATAAAAGAGTAAAAGTCATCATATGGAAACTATTCTATTTCTCCAAACTAATAAAGTAAGATATATTCAACAAGTAAATAATCTTGTTAATTAAAAACAAAATATTTCCTGATACTATTCCTTATATAAGTATTTAAAAATACATAAGAAACTAAAAAAAAAAACTAGAATTAATTATTACTTTGTTGTTAACTGATTTTTTTTTATTAAAAAATATATCGATATTATTTTTATAAATGCTGTTGTTAATAATTTGTTAATTTACTACTTGGAATTTTGTATGGGTGGTCTTTTTATAAATGTTGTTTATTTATTATAAATGCTGTTGTTAATAACTTGTTAATATTAGCTGTTTTAGGTGTCTCATATTAGGTACGCTTCACGTCGATGAAACCATGAGTGTGTACAGCTAAGCATATCACTCTGTTACAGTAATGTCTGTAGATCAATTTCTTCAACTCTAATTATACTATACACCATTTATAGTTACTCCATATACATCATAGAATAAAATGATTAAAAAAATATAAATACTGTACACATACATGTATATTCATATGGAATTTTCGCAAGAACACTGTTAAAAGGTTAATTTTTAAAAAGGATAATGGAAGGGTTATTTGATTGGTGTTTGCTGCAAATGGAAAATATAAGGTTGCTTTGATGTGTGGCACAAGCAAAACCGCCTTCACGTTGTTGACATTGCGTGGGACCTATAAACGCAAGTAACGTTTCGCTAAAGCTTCAACTTTTCGTATTTATCCGTTATAACCCCTTTATGTTTCATTAGTTTCACTCTAACCCCGAACAATGTACTCCTTCAGTTTCAAAAAGATTTATGTTTAAAAAAAAAAAATTGTTTCAAAAATATTCATTTTTTACATTTTCAATGATTTATTAATTATAAATTGTAAACTTCAAAAAATATAATTATATTTATTAAAATTCTATTGATTAAAAATTATGGAGAATAGTTAATTACAGAAATTTTAAAAAGTGTGAAAATGCTAAAACATAAAACATTTTGAAACGGATGGAGTATTGACGAATCTTGGACCAACTATAAGTAGTCCATTACCATATTAGCAATAATGCGGTTGTAATATGTGTGTCGTTAAAATTGCACCTTCCTTTCACTTCCTGCAAGTCTGGCCTTATTATTTATTAACCATCAAGGGAACAAGCACCATAGATTAATTATTAGCCTACTGGCTTGGCAGGTATGGATTTTTGAGCTATGGAGAGAAGAGAAAGAAATAACAGACTTCACCGCAACAACTTCAGATCCGCGATAACAATCATTGCTAGAATAGATACCCTAATCCGCAATCAGATATCATCTCTTCTAGATATAATCCATCCTCCGCGAGTGAAGCCATGCAACTATGGTTTTTGCTCCGTTAAGGAATTTCAAAAGTCATGGTCCATTCTCTTTTGTTTATGGGCTGGAAATTTTCCAATATGCTTAAGTTCATTGGCCAGCATTTAGCCTATCTTGCCTCTTCTCGGTAGTCATATCAATTCTAATGGTTTCTTTCACTTTCAGCATACTACTGACCCAGACAGTTTATTTACAATTTCTGGTTCACTCTGATTCCAAAATCATGAGGCTTTTATTAGAGAATCATACTTTTGTATGAGAACTTTGCCATTATAATTAGGGGTGGGCACAAATTGGGTACTTGATATTTACAAGTAATATTTTTTTTTTTAGTTCTACTTGGTTTGTTAAAAATGAATACTTGCAGTTTCAAACTTGCTAAAAATAAGGGGTTGCCTTGTTTTATTACTTGTTACTTATAAATTACTTACAAGTTATTTGATAATGATTGGTAAATTATTTGCTAATTCGTTGAGATTCAAAACTAAATAAATTATTATTTTTAAAAAAATATCCCATTGTTTTTTTATTTTTAATCAATTAGAGAAACATAATAAAAAGAAGAAACTCCAAAATGCTTATATAAATATATCATATATGTTTGATTCACTTATGAAAATAGAAATATAAACAAGTTATTTTACTATGATTTAAGAAAATGTATTTTTGTTCATTAAGAGAGAGAAAGAGAGAAAGAGAGAGAGGATGGCTTACCGTGTGACAACTCTATACAGATGCAAGTCGAGCAGTGGTGACTGTATGTGGTCTGATCGTGCACAGTTTCTGGTGTGGGTTAAACCATGGATCGTGAGAGAAGAATATGATTGTGACAGTACGGTTGATTAATATTGAGTGCATGCCATGGAATAGGAGTTCCATGAAGTAAAGCATTGGCGGTTATGTTCAATTCTTACGAGTCTGTGTGCGATCAGGAGGCATGAACGTCTAACTAGATGAGTAGCAAGTGCGAGTGTTGCTTGATGATTTACGTTCAGGTCTGGGTTGCTCTGAAGGTGTGTTATTCAGGACTGCATAACGCATCACCATGAGTGGTTGAGCGCTATAGAGGAGCGATCAGGAGTCTATGGTCGATCTGCGAGATACGACAGTGGATGACTCGTCTGCGTGACGCATTAGTCAGTACGGTGATCAATACTATAGATTAGGGGTGTCCGACTGTGGTTCTGGTTGGGGTATTTCTTATGCGTAGACTATGTGATTGGATGCGAGCCAGTTACATATACTGGGAACGTGACGGGGTGATCAATACATGGGTTTGGTGATCTGCATGGGGTGCATGGCTGGAACTTGAGACAGAGTTGACTGGGCAGTCATGAGTATGCTAGTACATTCGTGAGTGTAGGAAAGTATGATCCATTAGATTTATGTACTGGGCAAGGCAGAAAATAATTTGCATGATAAGCAAGGTTGAGATCAGGATAGAGAATTTGGTTGATAGTGGGAGTTTACTTGACTGATACAAACCGAGGAGTCACATCATGTTCTGATTAGAAGATCAAGACTGATTAGAGCTTGATTGATAGACTGGATGGCTGTATGGGGTCATCATTGGTTCTAAGGGTTGTTGGGCCGAGCGAGTATTATGACTGATCAAAGGCAATCAATGACTGAGTGATCAAAGTGTGATCGGTATGTAGAGTGTTAGTGTGGCTAGCAACCTGATTCTGTTCTGGATGGAAGACTGAGCTGTCTCTCTTTGTTACTTGGTCATGTGGGGATGGTGGTTAAGTGATTAAAGAAGAAGGGAATTCAATTTAAGTATCTTGATCGAGCTAGTGGGACGAGGAAGTATGATGATAGCAGGGCAGATCATATGGATGGATGAACAGTCAAGCGAAAGTCCAATTATCCTGAAGTGATAAGGTACATGTTTATATTTGCTAAAATGTTTAATAGTCCGCTAGGCTGCTGAATTAGACCATGAGAGAAATGGGAACTGAATTGAACTTTGTTGCGGAAAAGTATATTAAAAAAAAATTACAAACTAGCAATAATCTGAAAGGAACCTTATTTGGTCGAGCAAGACAACTCATAGTCGAAGCAGCCGTAAGGAAAACTGGGTTGAAACCCTTCACTGTGCCCATAAACACTGTCTGGCTGAAAAAAACTTGAGCTGGTAAACTAACATCAAGCCATTTGGTCAGATTCAGTTTTGGCCTTCGCTCACTGCTTAATTAGTTACTTTGATAGTTTAATGTCATGCAAGCTTTCGCTAGACCTCAAGTTACAAGCCTCAACCATAGCAGTTCATTAACCCATTCGACATTTTAAGAGATTGATATTCTTTTTAAAGGCAGTTTATATTCCAAAACAAAATTGTCTATCAAGCAACAAGGAAAAAAAAATGCTCTCAAGACTCTTATAGATAGGGAAAAAAGAGCTAAAAGCCATAACTAGAATCAGAATTTAAAAAGAAGACAAAACAATTCAAAATCGGCCAATGAATAAACCTAAAAATATAAAAAAAAAATGTTATTGCCTGTCCTCGCTGCTCGTCGTAACATTATTGTTACTACTGTTACTGCTCCCATTCTGGTGATTATTCGAACCGTTGATAATAGACGTTATGGCTGAGGCTAGAGCCGCTGCAAAGTTCGGATTCGCGGCCATAGCGGCGCTGACGCTCTCGCCAGCGTTCAGCAACTGAGATGGTATCTGCAAACCGGAGAACTTAGACTGTTGTTGTTGGTTATAATACAAAGCCCGGCCCATCATCTGAGGCAAGCCCAATTGGTGCATCAATGGGTTGTTATTAGTTGGAGTACCGTTAACGTTGGATGCTGATTCTGTGAGGTCTAATGTAATAGTTGGGAATGGTGCAGAGGCTGAGATGGTAGCCATGGTTGAGGAACAAGGCAACATGGTTCGAGCGAAGAGGTTTGTTGGGTTCATTAAACCGTCTTGGCTTGAGACTGTGGAGCCTGAGAGGATCATGCTTGCGGCTGCGGTTGTGGTTGAAGACATGTACATAGCTGCCGGAGGTAATGGATGGTTATGGTTTCCTTCGTAGGTTGTTATGAGAATGGATCTGTCTTCTGCGCAACGTTGCACCTGTTGGGTCATTTAATCCGTTAAACATATATGTCAATGAACGTTTTTTTGTCAATTTGATTGAACCTTAAAACATATGTTTGAACTGTTTACAAATAAGGGCACGATCAACGCAGAGACAACGTGCGTCTCTTGCCGGAAGAGGACCCGCAGCACGCGGAAACCAAGACAAAAACAAACTTCAAAGTTGCGAAGGAAAAGACCGCATTTTACACCAATCACGGACCCTACCAACACGTGGCGGTCCGCGATTGGTTAAATTTTTTTTTATAATCAGAGAAAAAAAAAAAAAAAAATAAATAGGAGACCCCATTTTATCTTTGCTTTGATCGTGCTCTAAATTGGTTAAAGTCATGGATTTTTATCAACTAAATGTTTCAAATATTTTTACTCCAAAGAATCATATTTTGGTCAATTCTTTCAAATAACCATTTTTAAGTTTTTGTCACCAAAATAACAAAAAAAAAGATCAAAATAGTCTTTTTATTTTGAAAATTTAATATTTATTTTATATTTTTTAAAAATTTGAAATCTCACCCCTAAAACACTAATTAACTCTAAATCTAAATTAGTTAATTTGATGGATAAAAGTGTTTATTTACCTCTTTAATAGAACATTTTGGTCATTTTCTTCCTTATATGTTATTTTTATGAAAATAAATTAAAAAAAAATATCCTATGAGTTGCTAAAAAAAGAAGAGACTATCCTACGAAATTTTTCTTATGGTTTTCTATGTTTATATAATATATTTATGGATGGCAAACTGAATTTCCATTAATCTAGAAATCAAATGTTAAATGACGTACTTGCTTGCGAACGGGACATCCAACGGCCATTGTGCAGCGGTAATAAGCTCGAGGGCACGGGTTTCCTTTTGCCATTTTCTGTCCGTATTTTCTCCATTGACATCCATCGCTTAACTGTATAACAAACATTATCATTGAGGTTAACGTTATAATTGACATCCAAAGGCATTTGATAGGTCAGTCTTTAAAAGCTAGAGAGAAAGCCTTTTGTTACCATGGGAGCTTCGGACCTAGCACGGACGGATACACGGGCTTTACGCATGGTTGCTTCAGCGGATGATTGATCGATACCATTTCCATTGCCATTGCTAGAGGAGACGTTGTGTTTCGAAACTTTGCTAGAGTTTCCCCAACCGTTAGACTCGTTCTCTTGGCTTTCTTCTATCTCAAGTACTCTCTTTGCGCGTTGACTTGAGTTAGAGTTCTCTAGAAGGGATGGGGGAGATCTTGACCGAACCGTTGTCCTCTCATTGGATGATACTTCAGTAGATGGTAGTCCCAAATCGATGAACTGTCTTGGAACCATCTCAGGAGCTTCATGTTGGTTAGTGTCCTTGTCTTTGCTCTTGATCGTAGCCTGATGAAAACAAGAGTTCAAAAGCCTTAACTAAATTGAGAGGAGCTTGACAATTGTTTGAAATGATGATTAAATGTAAATATTAATTAGAGGATTAGTTACCAAGTGATGATGATCTTCTTGTTGCCTCATGACAGCAACAAGTTGCATCTGCAAGGAGTTGAAATTGTTGGTTGTTTGACTTAGCATTTCCTTTAGTCTTTGATTCTCTTCATTCGACTTCTTTAGCTCTTCTCGAAGTTGTGCATTCTTCATTTGTTGAATATCCCCATAATAATAGTTTAGACTAATTAAATATTTCATATTTATTTTAGCAAAAAATATACATAATGAAAAGGTAAATCTTTCTTGAAAGACAGTGAACTAATATACAACAATGTCTACTATACAAATTATATATGAAAATATATGGCCAGTTAAAATGAAAAATATAATAAAATTTTAAAATCTTCAATATATTTTCCCCTAATTATAATTTTTAGTCGTACATTGATATATCCCGTTCATTAATTTTGGCAATCTATTTTCATTTCTTGTTCGTATTGGCTCGGAAGGTAGAAATCCTAGTGCTCAAAATTAGGTCCCCGTAACTAAACTTGATTAGTTATCTTGAATTTTTGGTTACGTAGTAACTAATGAAAAAAATAGATTAAAACCAGTTAATTATTAATTTTTATATCTTATTTTGGCTAAGAAAATGAGCTCCTAGTTTGATCATAATAAGTGTACCTCAATCTTTGTACGTTTCTCCTCCATATCAACAGACAATCCATCATCCACCAATGACTCGTCGCTTCCCGTATTCGCAGTGAGAAGATTAAGCCCAGTCTATTTACAATAATAAATATATTAAGATTAAGTCACAAACTTTCCATCAATAACGAATTTATTGTTGATAATATAATTGCTAACTCTGGAAACAAAAAAAAAAAAACTTATGGGGTGGTAAGAAAAATAAGTAAGATTAATAGAGTATTTCAATTACTTACATTGATACCCGTGGAACGATCATCATCATCGTCAACACGTGAATTTTCCCTTTTGACATCATGAAGCCTATGAGTCTCCTTGGTGATGACATTCTGATCATCTCTCTTCTCCGACCTGAAAAAGTCAACCTCATCCATCATCGGCCGATGCTGCTGCTCATCCAATGGTTTTGTCTGCTTCAAATTGTCACTTTGACCTCCAAGACTCACTGGGAAACGAAACATCTCTCTATATATATATATATATTGATAATTTTAAGTTCTTGATAGACAACTTTGAGTGTCTTTTTGGCTAATAGTATGTTTGATTTGTTATCTGAAACCCTAGTAAGTAAAGAGGATATGTATCTTAGTGTGTGTGTGGTTGTTCCGAATCATATCCTATCCTCCATATATAGAGAGGGTGAAGAAGAAGATATCTTAGAAGAAAGAGAGAAAGAGATACTTTGTCGAGTATGTGGTTAGAGACGATGATAAGAGACCAAATGCTTCGGCTACAAATACGGTATTCACGGTCGACTCAGATATATATATATAACATTTTTAATATTTCTTTCAGAATATTATCATTAAGGAATTGTTGTATCTGCAGTATTTGTTTTTTACGTATATCTATTTATTGTTAATTAGTAATATAGATTTTAATTTGGACTCTCCTGGAAAGATATTTGTGGAGACTTGTTTGGTTCATTTTCGTCAGTATGAACGTCATTTGTCTACCATCTAGCATTGACTTATATCAATAATTAAGAAGCATATACATGCCATCCAAGCATTTGAGTTTTATAATAGAGACGTGTTATTGCTGCTTTTTTGAGTCAAACAATTCAAAATGAGAAAAACCATACTGTTGCTTATCAGATGAGCTATGGTTTATGAATGACGTTTCATCGGTTTTGTTTATTGAAAAATTATTGAAATACCATAAATTAAATATTACTTTAAATATGTTTAATCAAAAATATTTTAACATTTGTATCTAATGATTATTGCTTAAGGTTTATTATTTAGAGCATAGAGTTGAGTTTATAAACAATATTATAAATAATTTTACATTTACAAATGATTTAAAAAGATTAGTTTGTCTTTTTCATCACAAATTTAAAATATTCATAAAAATAATTATTTTTATAGGTAAATTTAAAAATTGATATCAAATTTGCGGTAAAATCGAATTTACGTTTGCTTATAAATATTTTTACTTGTTGTTGTTTTATGCTCTTCTTATATAAAAATTGTGTTCATTCTTCTAGTACGGAAGCTTTATACTTATAAGTTCGTCCCAATTCCTTAATGCACTATCTTATGTTAGGATTGACGAATGTTGAGTGTTCTACATCTAAAATGAGATGGAATATAAAGTAATACTTTTGAAAATAATGTATATATGGGTTCACTTTACTATCAATTAATTTTGAATGGAAATTTCAAAAGACTAAATATATTAGTTTATCATAAGTAGAATAACACTAAAGATGTCAAAATATATATTTAATTAATTTATATTTTATTAGAAAATTTAGTGTTTTATATATTATTTTTATATCATCTTATATGTGTTTTAAATTGAAAATATTAATCATATTATTATACTGATTTTTTTTTGTTATAACGGTTAGTTATATTTGGATTACATTAGTATATATATTATAAATAGAGTAATCTTCTAAACTGAATGATATATATATCATCTACGTATATTAATTTTTTCAAAGACTTTGTCCTAATTATTAAAACTCTGAAATCTGAATCATTGGTTGATCAAGTCAATCTATGAGCTTTAGAGAAGAAATCTATTTTTAGGGAAGACGTTTTTTCAATGAATTCTTATTATAGATGAAATGTAGATTTTGCTATTTTTGACTAAATTAGTAAATTTTCTTTAAAATGATTTCCCTTGTCTGTTTTTTATGATAAGAAAGACTTTTGACTTGTTCATGGATTTAATAAGTCAGAAAATAGAAATGAATCTCACCGATAGCAATTCAATCGGCGGTTCCCACGTGATTGAAAATATTAAAAGCTTTATTTCTAATTAAAGCCTGTTAAAAAATCACATAAACTCAAACATGTAGGGATTGTTGAATTTCTTTTGTTAAAAGACTCGATACATTTTGTATTACCTAAAATGTGTATTTTATATCTCTACAAGCTTACACAGCTAATAATACTGTAATGAAACAAAAAGTAAATTTTACATCTCTGCTTTAAATATTTTAAATACTATGACAGTTTTCAAAAAAAGAAACGAACAACAGTTGAAAATTTTATAATGTGGACTTAAAAAGGTTTAAGTTCTGTTAAACTTATTAAATATACCAATATACGCCCTGCCCTACATGTGTGCATAAAAGAGTAAAATCTTAGTATTTTTACTAACAATTTCTGAATCGAAAGTAACATGAACACCAACACTTAAAAATCGCTAGTTGAGTGAGATTCAGATATGAAACTGGTAAAGGTTGGTTTTCAACAGATTGTTAATGTAGAAACTAAGCTTTGACCAAATTATTCTAAAAATAATTCTAACACTGTTGCTACAAATTTGGAAATGAAAATATGTGTGAACGCAAATATTAAATACTTCTACGCATACAATCACTACGGGTTTCATTTATGTGCCATTTAATATGTCACTACTTTTTTTTTTACTCCCTAAGTTTCAGATTATTTGTCGTTGTTGGATAAAATTTTTGTTTCAAAATAAGTGTCGTTTTATAGTTTCAATACAAAATTTTTTAATTTTTAATTTTAATTTATTTTTTTATTAGTTAAAAAATGGTTAAGTGTATTGATAATTGTATTTTTATTTTGGAAATATGCAAAATTAATTTTTTTTTAAATTTGTGTGTTTAAGTCTAAAAAGATAACTAAAATGAAACAAACTATAATGAAACAGAGGAACTATTAGGTTTGCGTAGAGTTGGTAATTTACGTCTGTAACAAACGAGTTAATATGTAAACTAAAAATAGACAATGGTTTAGCTAAGTCAACGAGATAAATGAGATGGGAATGAGATAACTCAGACCATAATTAAAGAGATTCTCAAAGGAATTCTTAGAAGATTGATCTCGTGAATAATGTAAGAACCGGTTTCAAAAATTGTTAATTAAAAACTGGTTTTTATGGATTTCTTGCACTGTTTGCGGACACCACTGACACGTGACGACTCACGATTGTTTTTTTTTTAAAATTAGATTAGAGATAATTATGTTCTTAATGAAATTGTTAATTTTTTTTAAAAAAGTTTTTTTTCGCTTTTTTTTTTTTTAGTTAAGAATGGAATTCTAGGAATAATCATTGATCTCACAGCAGCATGCAGTTCTGACCGGTGACCGGCTGGGGTCTCACTAAGGTTACTATAAAACTGGTGTTTACCCGTAGATCCGTTTTGACTGTCTCACCATGGGACCCGGTCATTCTTTTGACTTCTTATATAATTCTTTGTAAAAGGAAAATATGTCCTTTTCGCCAAAATCGTTTGTTTCCACTCTTTGACTCGTTTTTGTTTCTGTAAACAGTGAATTGTCATATTGACTTCCGAACTAATTCTCTCGTCATATGGAAAAACAAAATACAGTTTAACCTTCATCAATTAACCAATATTTCTTCCATTTTATTTTTATTGTTGTTTTTACATATATATATATACACACAAATTAAAAAAAAATTATATTTTCTAAACAAAACATCATTAATTATACAACTAACCACATTTCAACTAATAGAAAATATGTTCCAAAATATAAAATTCATATAGTATACAAAAATTATAAATTTTACATTAAAATTTTAAAATGACACTTATTTGAAACAAAAATATTACTCGACAATTAAAATAAAACAAAAATAAGTACTTATCTAACTATTTTCTGGCAATTATGTAAATGTATAAACAGTGGTGGACCTATTAATTTATTCTGTTACTAGGGTCAAAATAATTTTCTTACAGAAATAAATACATAAACATATAAAATAGCTATTTTAACATAAATAAGAGGGGCCTTCAAGTAAAACTGTCAAATTTCGGGGAAATACAATTTTATATACCAAATTGTCTATTTTAAGTAAATTTTTAAATTTTCATATAAATAAAAACTTTTAACTAATTTAAAAATTTAGGGGCATCAAAAAAATTGCACCTCCTAATCATAGTCTAGTCACAGTATATAATATTATGTAATATATATATATATATATATATATATATATTCTGAATACATGTATATCTCAGTTATATCATTATATATTCTATAATTCTATTAGCTAAAATGACAAATTACTTACAATATTTACAGTAATGATTAACAATTCTACGAATAATGATTTTATGATAGATTTTTTTTAAAAAAACATTTAGATCGATGAACAGTTATACAAGTATAATATCTTTGATGGACATTATTTTTTCTTAGCAAACAACCACAATGAATAGTTCTCTGAATAAATTTTGTATCCTATAATCTTCGGAAAATTGCATTGTTTGAAATTCAAATTGAAACTTAAATGTAGAAATTTTTAAACTTTAATAATTATACTAAGGTGCTTTCACAATATACAGTATATATATATAGATAGACTAATTTGGGGAATAAGATTTTATAGGTCAGAAAGAAACTAACAACTGTGATAAATATATCTACAAATAAAATAAAGGGTAAAACGTAAGAAAATCATTAAATTATCCAAATGGCTCTTAGCTGTTTATTTAAATAATTTTCATGGTTTATGGATTTGCAAATACTAATGAAACCCTAGCTTTTTATTCTTTACGTCATCTGTATTGGCAAATTGAAAAATGTTTTGCACCATAAAAATTTGAAAAAGGTAAGGGAGATAGAAGAGATGATTCCTTTGTGGAAAAACTCTATTAGATCAACTCCAAAGTAAGAAACCATTTAAGTTTTAAAAGAAAAAATATTAGTGCTATAATTATTTAATTATGTTTTATTTTTTAAAAATTAATGAAAAAACATTAATTTTCTTACATAACGACATGTGTTTTTTTGAGCATACTCATAGTTTCTAAAAAAATTTAAGATTAGAACTTTTGATCTTTTCTTTCTTAATTTCTTTATTTTCTTATTTTTTATAAATATACTTAGAACTCTTCCTAATACTCATTGTTGGAGGTGCTCTTGGTCTCTTTCTCAAAAACAAAACTCTGTTAGACTTTTAATAGACTAGTGACACATGTCTCTTAGATAGTTATAATAGTTAAATTTATTAACAAAACTACAATATATAGTTAAATGCATATATAGGACGTCTGAACCTTAGCCAATATTCTTTGTTCATTCAAAATTTAAATTAACTATATGCACTATATTTTAAGAGCATATATATATTAATTATCAAATGTCTAAATCTCACTAGCTGGATCTTTAAACGCTAATGCTTGTATAAACCTGTTTTCTGGCAAATTATATAAAATCACAACAGTCATGTGATAGGAGGAGAGACCTCTTAAAAATTATGTGTGTGCCGGCCAAAAAAAGTCATGCTTGTTTACTTACTTCAAGCTTGTCGAATTGACTAAATGTCTTGAGTTTCAAAACTATTTGCTTTTACCAATTGTGATAGCTAGAGCTTAGAGCATTTTCAATGCGAGTTCTTCCCATTAAAACTCTTAACATATATATTATATATATACTATATATATATTATAAGATAAATATTTGTGGAGTCCACAATATTTGTGAAATTCTATAGACAAAAGTTTTTAAAATAAAATTTTAAAAAGTTTTGTCTATGGGATTCTACAAAAATTATGGACCCCATAAATATATATACTTATATAATATATATATATATATATAATACATATGTTAAGAGTTCTAATGGAAAGAATCTCCATTGGAGATGTTTTTATGATTTTGCATGTGTACGCCGACATATGTTTATAAAATTTCTTGGAGGGATAGTGTTAAGCATTATGATTTATAAATAGTCAAAGAATACAGCTGGTAACGTTTTGATAAATAAATTACTTTTTCCTTATAACAATTATAATACACTACTAAAATACTATCGTTTTATTAGAAAATGAGAAGTTAGTACAAACCATAATATCATTTAACCGATAAAAAGGTTTCAGTTCATGTCCTCTTGTTATCTTATATCCCTTTATTCTATTAATAATTCTCTCTCTCTCTTTTTTTTTTTTTTTTTACAAAAATTCTCTATATAATTACATTCCCTCTATAACTCTGCCAAATTTGAATCCAATTATACTATCCACCATACGACTCAGTAAGTTATAAACCTCAAATATTACTAGCATTTTTCCGTAAAAAAACAGAAATATTAATCACTTTTAGTAGCAACGTCAACCATAACCAAAATTAAGTTGAGAACTTCCACACGTTACTAACGCATATTCCCTCCGTTTCATATTATTTGTCGTTCTAGTTTTATACACATATTAATAAAACATATAATTTGTATATTTTTAAAATAAAATTATAATTATCTATACACCTAATCATATTTCAACCAATAGAAAAATAAATTGAAGAATCTTATTAATGAATTTTGCATTGAAACTCTAAAACGACACTTATTTTGAAACAAAATTTTCTCTCTACAACGAAAAATAATATAAAACGGAGGGAATATATCAATACTTTAAAGTCATCTCACTGTTTATTGAAAATTGCAATGTTTTGGTTAAAAAAATATCATGATTGACACCTACCTGGTGCATTATTGATGTTACTCCCTCTGAATTATTTGAAGTGAGTTTTAAGTTTTTTTTTTACAAAGATTAAGAATATATAAATTTTTATGTAATTAATTTTGGTTACATAAAAATAATATTAAATAAAATTAAGTTAACTAATAAAAAAAATATAGCATTTTTTAATTGGTCGTAAATTTTAGATTACATTAAATTTTATTTAAAATAGTAAGAACATCGTTTAATTTGAAACAAAAGAAAAATCTTTAAAACACTATTTAATTTGATAAGAGTGGAGTATAAGATTCCGACATCTTGTACAAAACCAAAATAGTAACGTTCAGATTATTTATCGGTCAAATTATACAGTGATGTTTGATATTCTATTCTGCTATTGTGTATGAATACATTAGCAAATTCAGTTTATCTTCTTTTCTCGACAAAGTCTGTCTGTTACCAATATTCAAAAGACTGATTATTCTAGAAGTTGTTTGCACTGGTTGAACATTGAATCCAGACCTAACGATTCGTAGGAGAAAAGAATATTGGACTTAAGAATATTAAATATGACTATTAATCATATACATAACGTTCGTGTTTCTTGTTGTATGTTCCTTTCATTTTATTTATTCTTTATGCGGCAAAACTGAACGCCGAAGGAAGCATGTCAATTATCATGATTCATGACTAAATTACTCAGAAAATTTGATTTGGCACTAAAATTATTAATTTACTCTACAAACCGATAGTTAAAAATCACTAGTGACTATAACCTGCGTTGACTAGTGACCAACTTAATGTTGATGTGGATGGTTGAGTTGACACTTGACAAAAGTTCGAACACTTAATTTATAGTGGTAAAAATTACTCCATCCATCTGTTCCACTAAAATAAATATTTTTTAAAAAAATAAATTGTTTCACAAAATGTATTTTTATGTTTTCTACACAAAAAATTATAAATTTCAATAAAATTAATTGAATTTCTTAAAAGATTATTGGTTAAAATGCATTGAAATTTGATAATTTCTAAAAATGATGTATGATTAATGTGTTTTCTTAATATGTGTGAAAACACTAAAACATTCCTCTTAATGGAACAAAGGGAGTATAAGATAAGAAAGGAACATACAACAGGAAACACGAGACCGTATATTTTTTCAATACCAATACTCGGATGAAGTGTGGAGATGGTTTAGTCATCGTCTACTAGCAAATCACTACACTGCCCAATGGAGTAAAATCTTTCTGACTTCCTAATGGATCAAAATCTCAGGAAGCTTCGTCTCTTTCTCTTACTTTAGTCTTCCAAGCCACTATGCACTTCATTTGGCGTGAACACAATAAGAGAAACCATGGAGAATCACCTCTGCCACCTGCTACAATAATTCAACAAATGGACAAAACTGGTCCCAAATCGATCAACCGCAATAAGGAAAATGAGGAAGATAACACGCGATTTAGCAATAGTTCATAGTTTCTGAAATCTGTTTTTCAGAAAAATATATTCATTCTACAACTCACCTCGCTCGTGTGATTCACAAAAACATTTCAAACCCTATCATTTCACTCCAACATTTGATAGTGCCAGTTGAATAATTTTTCTGAATATAAAGAAAAATATTTATTAAGTAATCACTAAAATTATTTAAAAATAATAATTCAAAAAGCATTAACTAAAACTAATGAATAAACTTAAAAATTACAAAAATATAACATATAAGCTTTTAAACTAACAAAAATATGACAAACAAACAAAATAATATTATACAATTTAATATTAACAAAGTAAACAATGTAAGATGAATATATCTATAAAATTATTGCTAAAATTTGATAATACTATTTGTAGTTATTCTGAATGTAATGAAAATATTTATTAAATAATCACTAAAATTATTTAAAAATTCAAAAATTCAAAAATTATTAATTAAAACTATTGAATAAACTTAAAATAATGGAAAATATGATAGATAAACTTTTAAAAACTAATAAAAACATGACAAATAAAAAATAATATATTAATATTATACATTTTAATATAACTAAAGTAAACATAAGATGAACATAAAATAAACATACGATAAACATATTTATCAAATTATTGCTAAAATTTGATTATACTCGTTAATATTTATCCTGAATATAATAAAAGTATTTATTAAATAATCACAAAAATTGTTTAAAAACTAACAATTTAAAAAATTATTAATTAAACTTAATGAATAAATAAACTTACAATTATAGAAAATATGACACATAAACTTCTAAAAATTAATTAAAACATGAAAAATAATCAAAATAACTAATACTACGAAAACTGTGACAAGTAAATCAAATCACTTCGTATATAATTTTTTCTCACTGATAGCATAATAATTCGAAAGATTGCATAATAATTCGAATGAATGAATGATTGCAAAATGATTTCTTCAAAGAAAAAATCCCAAAAGTTTCGCAAGAAGGCCCACTTCTTAAAAATAGCCCATTAAAATACTACAGAATCACCACAAACCCAATAATAAAAGCACCGTTTGTAACTTGCAAGATTCAAATCATGGAGCCATCATCATGATCAAACCATCTTCTTTGCTGCTCAACTCCACCAAGACCTTCAACTCTCTCATCAACCACCTCTCATCCCATGGAGATCACCACCAAGTCCTTTCCACATTCTCCTTCATGCTCGCCAACAGATTCCTCCCGGACGCTTTCACATTCCCTAGTCTTCTCAAAGCCTGCGCTTCCCTTCAGCTCCCCTCCTTCGGTCTCACCATTCACCAGCAGGTTCTCGTCAATGGGTTATCTTCAGATTCCTACATATCGTCTTCCCTCGTCAATCTCTACGCAAAGTTTGGGTTTTTGGATCATGCTCGGAAAGTGTTCGACGAAATGCGTGAGAGAGATGTGGTGCACTGGACTGCAATGATCGGGTGTTACTCACGCGCCGGGTTTGTTGGAGAAGCGTTCTCTTTGGTTAATAAGATGAGATTTCAAGGGATTAAACCGGGCCCGGTTACGTTGCTGGAGATGCTGAGTGGTGTAAAGGAGATTACGGAGTTGCAGTGTTTACATGCGTTTGCGGTGGTTCATGGGTTTGATTGTGATGTAACTGTGACAAACTCTGTGTTGAATCTGTACTGTAAGTGCGATTGTGTTGGAGATGCTAAGGTTTTGTTTGACCAGATGAAGAGACGAGACATGGTTTCATGGAACACAATGGTTGCAGGATTTGCTTTTGTTGGTGATATGTCTGAAATCTTGAAGCTTTTGTACAAAATGAGAGATGATGGTCTAAGACCTGATCATCAGACGTTTGGAGCTTCACTTTCCGTTAGTGGGACAATGTGTGATCTTGACTTGGGGAGAATGTTACACTGCCAGATCGTGAAAACTGGTTTCGATGTAGACATGCATGTCAGGACAGCATTGATGACAATGTACCTAAAGTGTGGAGAGGAGGAAGCTTCGTTTCGAGTTCTGGAAATGATTCCTGAAAAGGATGTTGTTTGCTGGACGGTCATGATATCAGGCCTTGTGTGGTTGGGTAAAGCTGAAAAGGCTATGAATGTTTTTGGTGAAATGTTACATTCAGGAACAGAGTTATCGAGTGAAGCAATAGCTAGTGTTGTTGCAGCTTGTGCTCAATTGGGTTCTCTTGATCTTGGAGCTTCAGTCCATGGTTACGTTTTGAGGAAAGGATATAAATTAGACACTCTTGCGTTAAACTCGCTTATAACAATGTATGCAAAGTGCGGTCGTCTGGACAAAAGTTTAGCTCTTTTTGAACAGATGAATGAAAGAGACTTAGTTTCTTGGAATGCAATTATCTCTGGACATGCCCAGAACGGAGATTTGGGAAATGCCTTGTTATTGTTTAAAGAAATGAAGTTCAAAACCGCGCATAGAGTTGATTCACTGACGGCTGTTTCCCTTATACAAGCTTGTTCCTCCGCTGGAGCTCTCCGGGTAGGGAGACTGATCCACTGTGTTGTAGTCCGAAGCTTTATCAGGACCTGTACATTGGTTGATACCGCTCTTGTTGATATGTATTTGAAATGTGGATACTTAGAAGTTGCGAGAAGATGTTTTGATTCAATCTCGCGGAAAGATTGTGTTGCTTGGGGCACACTCATTGCAGGGTATGGTTTTCATGGTAAAGGGGAGACTGCTATGGAAGTTTACTCAGAGTTTCTTCGATCTGGAATGGTGCCGAACCACTTGATTTTTCTAGCCGTTCTCTCATCTTGCAGCCATAATGGAATGGTTCAGCATGGCTTGGAGATATTCACTTCAATGGTTAGAGACTTTGGTATTGAACCGAATCACGAGCACCTTGCTTGCGTGGTTGATCTTCTATGTCGAGCTAAAAGAGTAGAAGAGGCGTTCAAGTTCTACAAAGAGAGCTTTACAACACCATCAATCGATGTCTTGGGTATAATACTTGATGCTTGTCGTGCAAATGGAAAAACAGAGGTCGAAGATGTAGTTTGTCGGGATATGATTGAGTTGAAGCCAGTAGATGCTGGACATTATGTCAGGCTTGCACATTCTTTTGCCACCATGAAGAGATGGGACGATGTGAGTGATTCGTGGAAGCAGATGAAGTCTCTCGGCTTGAAAAAGCTCCCGGGATGGAGCAAAATCGAGATGAATGGGAGAACCACAACGTTCTTCATGAGTCATACTTCACATTCAGATGAGACTGCGTCTGTGCTGAAACTTCTTAACAAGGAAATGAAGCGAATCAAATAATGTAACTGTACATTTTATACATATTTGTTATCTAATTACATATTTTATAAATTATATTTTACAGTTGCTAAAAATAGGCTCAGATCATACGAGAGTTTAGGAAGGATCCAATACTTGGGGGAGATTTGAAGGAGATCAGTTGCTCTTAGATTCAAACCAAAGTGAAGAAATATTTGATTTGCAGAGAGATAGAAACAGAGAGAGATGCCCAGAAGGCAGAAGAAGACGGCTAAGGTGGTTACAGGGGTGATGGCACTGTGCATGGTTGCTTACATCGCAGGACCGTCTCTATATTGGCATCTTAACGAGACCATTGCAGAGTCTCTCCACTCCGCTTGTCCTCCTTGTCTATGTGATTGTTCTTCTCAGCCTCTCCTCTACATCCCTGAAGGTAATCATCATCATCCTTCTCTTCTTCTTTTGCAGGTGATAAAAAAGAAGATTATTGATGTGTTTGATATTCATTGTTTCTTCTGCAGGATTGAACAATCATAGCTTCTTGGGTGAGTGTTTTCTGGCAATGCTTTTTTCATAGAGAGTTTGTAAGAACGTTAAAAGAGTTGCAGATTTCATATGTTGGTTCGTGTTTCATTGTCAAGATTGTATGAGACGTGAGGAAGGGAGTGAAGAGAATGAGAGTAGTTTCACAGAGATGGTGGCTGAAGAGCTGAAGCTAAGAGAAGCGCAAGCTCAAGAAGACGAATGGCGTGCAGACAGGTTGCTGCTAGATGCTAAGAAAGCGGCGTCTCAGTATCAGAAAGAGGCTGATAAGTGCAGCATGGGGATGGAGACTTGTGAGCAAGCACGAGAGAAATCAGAGGCGACACTAGACGAGCAGAGAAGACTGTCTTACATGTGGGAGCTTCGAGCTCGGCAAAACGGATGGAAAGAAGGACCTAACGTTGTTTCTTCTGATGTTATCTAACAATCAGTGAAATCTTTTTATTGTTTTTATATATCTGAAGCTCGTCGAGAGAGATTTTGAATTAGCACAAGGGGAAAATGTTGTCCATTTGACAGTTTCTGTCGTAGCTTTCTACTTTTTAGTAACCTTGACATTAGTGCTGAAAGTAGATTTCACCCCATTCCATATCCGGTTTGATAACCAGATCCAGCATCCTTTGAGTCCGTAAGAAGATAATGGGCCCACAAAAATTTTGTGACCAGGCCATGTCGAGCTCAAGAGATGGTCCATTCCGAGCACAAGAGACAACTCATTTCGAGCTGATACATTTAAACTATAATATAATAGAGGTCAAAGCATTGAATACGACCATAAAATACGACCATAAAAGCACCTGATCCTCATCGCTGAAGATTTCATTCTTGAAGACCTATAAAAAAATAACAAGGACAAGAAGAAAGGGGATCTTACATCTATTTAAGCAAATCCTATACATACTTTGTATTTGTATTTGAATTCTACTTGTATTGTTAACCAGTTACCTCTTTTATATGAAATCATCTATATACATATTTTTTACACTTTCTTCATATATAAGACATCAAAACCCTAAACCTAATTTCTGAATCGATTTTGAGATCAATCATTTGGCGCTAGAAGATGGGGGGGGGGAATTCAACAAAAATAGATTTTTGAATATTTTGACGTGAAAACAAAGACCACAATGACTGGACAAGACATCCGGTGCAACAGCTAGCAACATGAACACCAACAACCCCCACGGCGGATTACCATGGCTTAATCCAGAAGGTACACCATTGTCCAAACTCCCAGCTCGATTCAGACAAAAATCCAATCACTCAATCGTTTGAGACACCACAGCTCTGTCTCGATGGACTCCTGCTTAATCCACCACCGCCGCCAAAATTACCGGCGGCACCAGCTGTCAACATAGAAGCCTATTGAATCAGGTACCAGTAAATTTACGACATGTTCTTTCTGTTTTGCTTTAGTGTGAATGTCAGGAGGATACATCTGAACAGCAAGCCTTGCAATGAATAGAGAAAGTCACTCAAACCCAAGCGTAGAAAGAAGCTCGGATCAACAATTTTCTGGCCCAGCCACCAAGGACATCACATAACGCAGCCTACGGAGAGCACAAAACTCCAACAAGGCTCAACAGGGCATATAACAAACTCAAGATGTGAGATTGAAGATTTCAAACGAGACCTAGCACAAACTCAAGCCGCATTTCGGACACCTTTTTCATATCGCATCAACAGTATACCGATCCCCAGCATCAAGCTCAAGATTCCCATGTATGATGGAAAACATATCCCAAGCTCACATGACCACTTTTTGCATCACAATGGAGCAACCTCGTTTCAATGATGGGGAACAATATGTTTTCTATTGCCAGCTCTTAGTGAGAATTTGGTAGTATAAGCTCTCAACTGGTTCTCCCAATTAAAGTCCAACACGATAAACAGTTTCAACTAGTTGTCAACCGTGTTCATGAAATATTACTCCATGTTTATATAAAAAGGAGCTTCGGACACTGATTTGTGGACATTGTCCTAGAGGGAAGACGAAACACTCCGCTCTTTCATCAGAATATTTAAAGTGATCCTTTCCAACATTGTTGTGAATGACGACAAGGCATATCCGCACTATGAAATGCCCTATGGCATGAGTAACACCTCCATGAAGACCTCTTGCTTAACAAGCCCGCATCGTTGGAAGACGCTCTCCACCGAGCTTCGAGCGCTTTCCAAAACATGCACTATCTTCAAGATCTACAAAAAAATCATGAGGAAAATGATGATAGATGAAGGGGGCGTGGAAGACCAATGAGAGACATAAAATCAAGAGATAAGTGTTGCAAAGTCAGCGAAGGGAACAAATTCAATGATAGCACAGAAAAAGATGCTTAAAAACTTTGGTCAAACAAACCAAGATCAAACACATGGATTAGAGAAGACGGTAATAAAGACAACTCCAACAAGTTCTGAGTCTACCATGACAGAGGACACACTACTTAAGAGTGTCACGCTTTTTGAAATTACCTTTACTCCCAGTTCCACGAAGAAGCACTGACTCAGCTCGAATAATCTAATCCAAAAAATAACAAAAGATCGGATACCTCCAAGAGAGATCGAGAGGATAAATAAAAAATCACCGATGCACCAGGCCAACCTCAAGGAAAAGATTCAATATGATAATGGGAGGAAACCTTTTCTGTGACGATTCAGTACGTGAAATAAAAGGATATGGTATGAGAGTAAACTTTGTGTCCACAAGAGTCAGGTGACCTAGGGAGATAATAGAGACGACATGATCATATAGTTTACAGAAGAATAACATAGAGCCTAGAGTGACCACATATCGATGCACTGGTCATAAGAATAATGCTAGCAGATTGCGAGATAACCATATTGCTAATTGACACCGAGAGCTGGGTAAATATCATTTACAAACACTCATGATCAAATGGAATGACTGGCTTTCAAGTAAAACCATCCAAGCAAAAAGGCCCCTGGAAACCATAAGACTCCCGACCTATGTTGGCGGAATCATGCTGCACACACTGCTCACAATCATTGATTCTTCCAATATGTACAATATCATCCTTAGAACTTCTGTGATCCACGCAATGCGAGCTGTGCCATAAACTTATCATCAATGCATCAATTTTCCAACTCCAGGAAGAGTAACAACAGTCCACATAAGTCAGAAGACAGAAAGAATGTGTTACATCCATGGACGTCGGTACAAGAGATCTAACCAACCAGAGCTCGAAGAGAAGGCGAAAGAAAGTAAAAGGATTAAGGAGATCGGTAAAGAAACTATGCAAGGAGTAAGAAGATCCAAAAACACGGTTTCATGAACCTCATAATTTGAAATAAAGTGAACTACGACAAATTTTGATACCACTATAGATACATAGGCAACCCGTTCTGGGCACAACTATTAATAAAGTAAAAATTAGGTTTTTACAAAAACGAGCTCTCTAGCTCTACTTATAAACGAGCAATTTAGCTCTATCTCCTACGCTCTACCTATTAAACTAACTCCCACCTTATGAGATTTCCTTCTCACCGAGATCATTAGCTTTATTCACTCACGAAAATTCTCTATTTACAAGCCCCCTGGCTTAGAGCCCATCAAATCTTTACATCAACGCCTTCGCCAGGCGGTTTGCCGATCTGATTTGCGCATGTAACATATGTGCATTGGTGAAATGACACCCTCTACATGAGAAGAATATTTGATATCACTCATTGTGCCATGTGTGAGCTTAAGGACGCCTTTTGAACAGAAAATCAGGCCCTAATCCGCAAAAACTTAAGAAGTTTGAAAACAACCAAGAATCCTAATAAATGCTTAGGTGGGTACGTGATAAGCTGAGTCGCTTGTACCTAAGCCATTTCTGATATGGGGTAAGCCTAACCACATTTGCACCTAGTTTAACCCGGAAGCAAGCCATGCTTTCCTGCATTCGACATTGTTTATACATACATGCAAAAAGACTTGGTAGAATACATAAACAAAGAATATCACAAGCAATGATAACGACAAAAATAAAATAAAAAAAGAAACCTATTAATTGGATAAAATATCTCTCGTGTATGTTTTCCGATAAAAACTCTCCCGGTCACTTCAAGCGTACAAAGTAAAAGAAAAAGAAAATAAAAAGGCCATACAAAGCCTATTCTCTAGCTAATGTGGATGAGGTAGCATCAGAAGCGTTTGTGGCACAGATAGAGGAAAGATTCGAGCCAAACTGGTTGATAACCAACAGCACCCTAGCAGCTGTCACGTCCGCCATCTTCTGATCAACAAGAAGGCCCCCA
Source organism: Sinapis alba (assembly GCA_012274485.2). NCBI lineage: Eukaryota > Viridiplantae > Streptophyta > Magnoliopsida > Brassicales > Brassicaceae > Sinapis > Sinapis alba. The sequence goes on along the minus strand of MU106175.1, from coordinate 90,717 downwards.
GCCTGATATTCACTTGACTGTCCAAGGTTCCCTGCTTGACCAAACCCAGTCCGGACCCCGATGTCATGAGAAGCTACCATCTCGGGGATCGGTGTCAATGGAAGACTGGTACAACTAGAGGCATCAGAGATGGGGGAACCCTTAGGTCCCTTTCCGGGTCCAGTCGAATGACTTCCATCTCATCGAGATTTGCCTGGAAATTCTTATGAGCTTTCGCCCATATCGTTCGATCTTCTTCGAGGCCCGTGATCCCCCTCTCTGATAGCTCGTCAATCGGATCAGTCAGTGCGGCCGCCTGAGACATCAACAAGGCAATATGTTGAACAGCCTCAGAGTCAGCCAAAGCTCGTGTGATCTTGTAAAAGCGCAGTTTGTACTTTGCAGCCATCTCTCGACAAGCTCCATACTCTGCTTTCATGACCTCCTTAGCCCAAAATGCAACAACTTCTGAAGCTCAGCCTTCTGCACCAGTGCAAGTTGGTTACCGTGTTTCTCTTTCTCCCAGCATGTGTCTGCTAGATTCTTTATGAGATTGGCATCGCTTTGCTCGGCTGTGATCCTAGCCTCTTTTCCGGTTCGTTTCACCCCTTATTTTAATATATTATATAGTCTCTCTTAATTCAAATACAAATTTTTCATTTTTCACAAATTTATTCTTTTTCTTCTACCGAAGCTTACAACCTTGAGTTCAAAATTTGTTTCTATCCGTTGTAAATTCAATTTTGGAAGTTTCAATAGAAAAAAGTATCTTAAAAAGAACATAAATGATATTTTAAATGACCGAAAGTATGTGAACATATGATACATTAAAATAATATTCAATTTGTATTATAAACAAAATATTAGTTATTCAAGTGTTTAAATTTATTGTTTGCTGGGTTATTTTTTTTTTGGGGGAGGGGGGGTTGAGTCTCATTTGTATGCTATTTAAGGGAGCTATTCGATATAAAGACAAATAACAGTGAGTATCTTATAGAGAAATTCCCTTAGATAGTTCCTTTTAGTTTGTTTGTCACAAAAATAGGTTTTTAAGAAGAAGATGACCAAAATGTTTTTTTGAAGCTAAAAAATGCATATAAATGCATTTATACCCATAGGGTTAACTAATTTGGAGTTTAGGGTTTAGAGTAAAGGGGTGGGTTTGGGGTTAGGGTTTCAAATTTTTTTAAAAAATAAAAAAATTGAAATTTTCAAAAAAAAAAAGTCTATTTTGGTCATTTTATTTTTTGAGGGCTATTTTTGTGATAAAAACTTAAAAAGGGCTATCTAAGAGAATTGCCCTATCTTATAAGATATGTTTTAGAGTGCTTATAATATATGTTTCACGAATAACAGCTATTGATGATGTCATTTGGAGAAAGCTTAGAGTTATGATGAATATCATAATACCACCTTTCAACATTTGCATCTTTGTTTATCTCTCTCACTTTTCGTTTTGATTTCTTCTTAAGTTTTTATTTTATTAGTCCTTTTCTATTGTTCTTTTTAATAGCGAATTTTGTATGATGTTTAAGGGAAGCTATTCAATATAAAGACTGTAAAAAGAAAATTTAAGTGATGTTTTCAAATTTTTATGTAAAAAGAAAATTTAATTTGATAGTTTGACCTTTGCATTATGTTATATTCTCTCTGTTTCGTAAACAGTGTAGTTTTCTATTTTCAATGCAAAATTTATGAATTTTATTTTTTAATTTAATTTTCTATTGGTTGAAATAGTGTTAGGTGTATGGGAATGATGTTTTTATATAGAAAATATGCAAAATTAAATATTTTCTTAATCCGTGTGCAGAAACTTAAAATGTCACTTATTATGAAACAGAGGGAGTATTATTTTTATTGGTTAAATTAACTGTAATTATTGTTGTTTTTAGGCAAACGAAAAAGATATTGAATAAAGATTATAATTTAAAATCTTAAAAACTATTTATTTTGATAATATGAAATAATTTATATATATATATATATATATATATATATATATATATATATATATATATATATATATATATATATATATATTATTTTATAGTATTAGTGTAAATAAATTCCTTCGACCGAGTAATTTGGGTGGTTTTGTCTGAGTTTTTCTTGCGTTGATTCCATTTTCATAAATGAGTAGTGATGTTTTAAAATGATGACACCACATCAAGTGTACAGTCAGCCAATTGAGTACAGTTAATGTACATTTAAGCACAGTTTTAAAACTTCATATAATTTTTGAATTTATATAAGTTCATAATAAAATATGCACTTTTTAACATAGTAAAATTTACTATTACAGAGCTCATGAAGGAGATGGCACAAAAAAGGTTTAGGATGAAATACACCTTTCTCCTATATAGATATATAGTAATATATAGTAAATTTTACTTTTTTCAAATATTTATTTATAGTTAAAATAACTAAATTTTTGGTTACTTGTGGTAAATACATACAAATGAACTTCTAATTAGGAGAAGTAGTTTACTAAAACAAAATAGTTATGATATTTTAATTTTAATATTTCAAAATATTCAGTAATATATTTTGTGAATTTACTCTTTTCATACGAATTTGACATCAATTATCAGCATATTTTAAAATTTGTAATTTATATGATATTTCTAATGTTAAATTTAAAAAGTAAAGAGAAATGACATTAAATAGCCACAATTTTTCTTTTGTTTTCGAACTAGTTTTGAACGGTCAAAATGAGAAAATTAAGTCTCATTAAAAAGGTGAATAACAATTTATTCTTCATTCTTTTCTTAAATAAAAAATATGGAATTAACTAATTTGATATATATATATATATATATGACAACTAATGATTTTAAATAATAATGATTTGATAATAATATTTACATTCTCTATCATTTTTGTTTAATTTTATATTATTAAAATAAATTAACATCATGTTAACCATATAATAAAAAATAGTTTTTTCTGTATATGTTATACTTTGAATTTTAAATTATACTACCAATTAATAAATTTTTTAAAAATTCCACTTAAAAATTTTGTGATCAATAGTTTAATGTTTTTTAATAACAAGATAAAAATAGTCATAGAACTGTATAAATAGGAAATCTTATTTAATAAATATTTAGATTATATATATATATATATATTAATATCATTTAAATTAAAATATACACCATATAAAATGAATAAATACTTTAATTTCAAAATTTGCATTAAACAAGTACTGAGAATTTAATATTTTATTTTCAAAATATTCGTTAAATTTTTAAAAATGATTATAAATTACTAAAAATATTTAAATTTCCATTTAAAGATTTAAAATTAAAACTTTTTATAAAAATATAAATTATCATAAAACCATATAAATAGAAACTTTTATTTAATAAATAGTCATACTGAAACATCTATGTTATTATCCTTGAAATTTAATTATATGTCATATAAAATAGGTTAAAATAATTATTTAGATTTATTTACCATAAAATAATTATAAATAAATAACAGTAATTGTTTTGATTTATATATTTGCACCATTTCAATAAAAAAATTATTTTCATTTATTTTATAATATGTAGAAAAATACATATAAATAATAATACATAAAGTTATTTGTATACCATAGTCATCACGCATAAGGCGCAGGTCATAACTTAGTTTTTATTAAAATTGAAATTTTTTTCTCCATTCATTCAAATGACGATGTCCTAATACTGGGGAGATTGTTTTTGTATAGGATTGAAACTTTCTCCTGGGATATTTCCTTTGACTTCAATCAAATAACGATGTGCTAGTAAATGATGAGGATTATGTTTAGCATTGGGACCTCCTGGAGTCGTTTTCTTAATCCCAACAGAAAATAAATCTTCACGAATAACAGCTATTGATGATGTCATTTGGAGCAAGCTTAGAGTTATGATGAATATCATCATACCACCTTTCAACATTTGCATCTTTGTTTATCTCTCTATCTCTTTCTCTCACTTTTAGTTTTGATTTCTTCTTAAGTTTTTATTTTATTGGTCCTTTTCTATTGTTCTGTTTTATAGTGAATTTGTATGCTATTGAAGGAAAGCTATCTAGCAATACTAAAAGTTCTATATATTCAACTTTCAGCATGTCCACCTATGCATAAAAAATCTACCGATCATATACTTTTTTTTTGCCGCTTCACATTCTCTCTGTCGACATGGGCCAAATGTTTTTTGGCTTTTCAGATTTTTTTGTGACCCATTTAAGATCTATGTGAAGCTTTCTTCGTCGATTGTGTCCTAATGAAACAGATACACCCACATTTTCTTCTTCTTCAATCGTCTCAGACGATTCCCCTCCATAGCCATCGTTTCAACTCTCTCCTAATCTCCGTTATCTACTTCAGCAACAATATTCAGACCATTAAAATACTCCCAAAACCCCACGTCACCAATCACGCTTCTCTAATAGACTGGCTTTAATTTTATTCTCCTCATATATAACGTTTCTTCAAACGATGGTCTTCTCATCTCCCATACCTTCCTCCAACTCTCATAATTATATATTGATTCAATCCACAAACTCACTAAATATAATTCCTTACCTTATGAGCACATTTATCTTAGTTTCTGTGGTACATATTTCTCATAATTATGGTTTCAAACCAATGGCGACGACCCTTTCAATTCTCCCATCTCTACCATCTATATATGGCTCGACTCATTTAGACAGAACCCCTGACATGAACCACTCGATTCACTTTCTCGCAAGTGAAACTTTTTAGAGGGATATGAGCTACTGCATCAAATGGAGCCTTTTATTAATCAGGTTTAAGATACAATACTCTTTGTAGTCTGTTTTTTTTTGTTTATTAAATTTCTGAGATTTCTTTGGAGTTTATCAGTTCTTATGTTCACAATAACTCACGGATTATGTGTTTAACTGAAATTTTATATTATGTGTTGGATTACGCACACTAGTCTTACAAAAGAAGTGATCAAAATCACTTACCACTCAAGTAATTTCAAAGCAAAAAAAAAAATTTTAAATGATTTTTTCTAATGTATGTCAATTGGTTGAGAATCGCTCATGTCCCCGTGTGTGTTCATGCTGTCATCTTCAAAGGGGATCTGATATAAAAACTGAGCATTTTCTTGTTGTGAGGTTTACTCGGTTGGTTGGATCAATATTTTGTTAGGCCATTGGAGAAATGCTGCATTATTCAAGAGGAATCTGGTTGTTGGAGATGACATATTTTTCTCAAATGTTATCTGTCCATAGCGCCAGTATCAAATGGTATACAAAACTTCTAACATTTGCCAATCTTTGTTTCTGGAAATCCTCGAATAATAAAAGTATTAAAAGCAGCTGAATGAATTGTTCAGGGCCCCGCAAGTTTACCCTGTAGCTGACACGCTGAGGAACCTAAAATCCAGACCTGCTAAGAGACTGATAATCAAGTGCACTAAATGCAATCTGAAATGGGATGCCTTAGTCTGCTTTATCAAGTCTTGTTGGTGGTGGGATTATGTATTTTTACCACATTTATTTCATTCGCATCTAAATATATTACCACAGTTCCAATTCTGATGTGAAACTATTATTTTTGGGTTCTTACAAGAAGATTTTCTTCTACTTTATCTGGCTCATTCTTCAATCAAATTTCTCAAAGGAGAAATATAGACATTGCGTATCCAGAGCTGAGCCCTTACCAAAATTGCATTGAAGCTCTTTTCCCCATCATATTTTGATATGACTTACAGCATGGCTGTATCATTACTTTTTCAGAATTACTGAATTCCTGCTGAGCTTTGTTCTTTGGATAAGTCATTGGATAGTACAAAAAAACTTATTCTCTGCGGATAGGCACACTCACAGAGTGATAAGTTTAGTACTAAGCATCTCTTCTTACCACAAGACAACCAAGAAACCCCATCCTATGTGGATATACCTACTTTGCTTCAAAAAAACTTATCTTCGCATCGCTTTGCTTTTTCCCAGTGCCTGATGGAAATTCAGTGCGACCTATCAAGGTACTAGAACCTAAGTGTTACACATGGGCTTGCTTTTGACTATGTGAAAGGAGCGAGTACAATAACTTTGAATGTTATTATGGGTATTGTCAATGGAAAAGGGATTATCAATGTATACTGTACAGTAGATTGCTCACTCTCAAGATTTCAAATGCTCTATTACCTTTGTCAAGGATGAAAGCAAGTCTCGAAGCTTCTCAAAACTATTGATGAAGAACCATTTGAGATTCATGTTGCCACTCAAAGATTTTACAATGGACTAAAAACTGCAAAACCCAAAGCAACAACTAATGTAAGTTTATTGTAAACATACCCAAAGACAAAGAAACTCATATTTTTAAGAATTTTAATGAGTCACACACTTGCACTATTAAATTCTGTTTTGCAACAGTTCAGTTGATATGTTACCATTGAGTTGGTTTTATTGGGTATTCTCACCTCTAAAGGGATTTTGGCAGAACCTACCCTTGAAAGATAAATTAACAGTGTATGGCTTCATCATCGAGCTTGATATCATATTGAGCCAGGCAACATGATCCAGCTAACTTTGCATTACCTCAGCAGGCCGAAGTCGTCAAGGTTAGGCATGGATGTTTGGAGGCTCCGTCAGATTCGGTTCGGTTGATTCGGAATTTTAGATTTTCGGTATTATGCTCATAAGTCTCATTCAGGTTTTACTAAATATCTGGTCGGGCGGGTTTCGGTTCCTTCCAGATTCGGTTTGGATTGAATTGTAATTAATGTCTGAAATAGTCCAAAAATATTTTTTTTAAACCTGAAAATGACAAAAAAAAACTCAAAATATATAAATTATTCACAAAATTAATTAAAACTTAGTCAAACTATTGAAACTAACCGAAAAGCATTGAAAATAACAAATAAATTAAACTACAAGTTTTTTTAGAATACTATAAAATATTTGAACTATCTTAACATATATAAATATATATATATATAAACATTAACATATTTAACTAATTTCAGATATCTTTGGATCCTAATTTGGATTTCGGTTCGGTTCAGGTGATACCCATACCTCAAAATACTAAGCTCATAAGTCCCGTTCATATATTCTTGTATAACGGTTTGGATCCGGTTTGATTTTTTTGGTTCGGATTTAGATAGGTACTTCAGGTTGGGATAAAAACGCACATGCCTAGTCCGGATTATGCAGTGATGCAAGCATGTGTTTCAGGCAACATGAGCCAGCTGTTCAATCGGTGATATCATGTTGCATCATCATTTCGGAAAATTTCGTACTAACGAGGTCGTCAGGATTATGTAGAGATGCAAGCATGTGTTTCAAGTAGAGTGTATTGACAGTATAAGTGGTACACGTGATTTCTTAATAATTTTAGCCTCACTGGCTTATTGACTAAATGCCATGAAAATCTACAGAGGTGAATTTCTCAGTCTACAGTTTAGTATCTCTATTTCACAATCCAATATGTCCAATCTCTATAGTTAAGACATGCGTTTCAATCATATAATGAGTGTACATGTGAATTCATATGAAGAAATAATATGTACCAATTAATTTGCAGGAAAACCCTTTTGACTAATTAAATTATTTTATATTGCTTAGAATGTATTTATCTCTCAAATTATTGTTTCAAATAATTAATTGAACTAACAAACAGTTAAATATGAGAAATGACACTTGCAGTTATATATGCCATAATATTGAATATCCTTCCATTACTCTATTGGTATGCCAAAATATAAAGCAATCCAAAATATAGAATAATATACATACTAAAGATATTATATTTATATGAATTATAAATTATCTTTAAATTAATTTTATAATATTTAATAACTCACAGACTCCATATAAATTCAGATTCTCAGAATACATAAAGAAAACTAAAAAATAATAATTTGAAGTTCAGATCAATATGAAAAATCATATTTACGTTTGACAATGCAATTAAATGAAATATAAAAATACACTAACAAAAGTAAAATAAAAATTCCAAATAAGGATCGATAAAGTAACAAATATGATAAAATAGAAAAGGTAAAAAAATACAAATTAAATTATATCACTTCCCTGTAACTAAAGGAACAAATTTCAATCAAGTTATTCAGTTATTACATTTTAAAATCAACCATAATTTTATAAGCTGAACAACTTCTAAAATAGAAGATAAAAACAATCTGTATAAGAAAATATTATATGAGTTACCAAAATCTTTATATTAAGTGGATGGATTAAATGTTTTTTAAATAGTAAAACAATGTACCAAAAATTAATACAAAAAATTGTAATAAATTTAATTATAAATAATAAATCAAAAAGAGATTATATAAAATATATGTCAGAAAAGTATAAGTTGTGTATTTGTTCTAAACATTTCTCAAAATAATTTTTAAAGTAAGCAATTGTTAAGAGCATGATTAACCCTAGAACCCCAAATGGGGTTCTAGATTTTTTTTTTTTTTTATTTGATTTTTTTAAAAAAATAAAAATTAAAAAACGAATCAATCGCGGGTCGCCACGTGTCAGTGGGACCCGCAAACAGTGCAAAAAACTCTTAAGAACCGGTTCTTATTTAAGAGTTTTATGAACCGGTTCTTATACTATTCATGAGACTCATCCCCTAAGAACCCCTCTAAGAACCCTCTTTAATCATGCTCTAAAGAACCAATCCAATTATCCAACTCGGTCACAGAAAATGTTAGGCATGTATATATAATATCGGTAGTCTCAAAATATATTTTGATATGGACTTATAGTTATCGTCCATATAACAAAGCTATTTTTATTATATTTTGTTCTTTGATTTTATTGGAGATGAAAGATGTATTGTCTTTATACTTTAAAACAGAAGATATTTATTTATCCATATATTCTAGATATTTTGATGTGTGAACCTAATTCACTTTGTTATATACGACCAACAAGCAAAAAAAAAAAAAAAAAAAAAAAAAAGAAGAAAAAACGCATCTCCAACTTTTCTTCATCGAAACATCTAATCTAATGGAGTCATCTTCTTCCCTCCTTCACCACTCTTACCTCTCTTACTTCAATCCTCCAAAACTTACAAAGCCTTCACTTTCTTATCCATCATTAATGCAGAAATTTCGAAATCGCAAACCAACTCGCATTTGTTCTAACAAGATGTACGTTCCCGGTATGTCATATTAATTACTTGTAAGAAAACGTGATTATAGATCTATACACTACTTTTCTATATAGATTAGTGTCCATTTTTTTTCTTAGTACTGTTTTTTATTAATTGAGTTAGGTTTTGGAGAAGCTTCACCGGAGGCTAAGGCAGCGAAGCATCTTCATGACTTTTTTACTTATGTTGCAGTGAGGATAGTGTCTGCTCAGCTTGAGGTGATCACTAATTCGTATTTAACTTAGGTGTTTAATTTGGACTTAGAGAATTAATGATTAGTTAATTGTAAGGACAGAGTTATAACCCTGAGGCGTATATGGAGTTAAGAGAATTCTTAGACACAAACTCTGTTAGTGACGGTGATAAGTTCTGCGCTGCTCTCATGCGTCGATCTTCACGTCACATGAACTTAGGTACCACAAAAAAAAAACAATTTTTATATATTAACAGTATATAAACTGGTTTCATTTTATATATCCATATGCTTAGTATATATTTATAATTTTTTTGTTAATACTCCTATTTATACATTTATATCTGGCTTCGTATAATAAACTAATCAAATTCTGTTTTCTGTCTCATGATCAATGCCAGCCCTTCGAATTTTAGAGGTAAGCTAAGCTTTTCTTTTCTCCTTTAATACATTTTCAAAACTGCACATAATATCTCTAGGTTTGTATTAACGGTTTTGAACCTTTTTGTTACTGTTAACGTAGGTACGGTCTGCTTATTGTAAAAACGATTTCGAATGGGACAACTTACAGCGCCTGGCGTTCAAGGTTATCTCTCCTCACCATAATATCTATCTATATATATATATATATACACGAGTTGCTGAGTGTGAAGTATGTAAATGTAATATAAGCATTTGTGATTGTGAAAAATGCAGAATGTGGATAGATCTAACACAAAACTCATGCGTGAATACGTCTTGGAGACTAGCCATGTTGAAACTGATCCCGATAAGTGAAAGCTCAGAGTATAGACACATAAACCGTTTTGTACATACACATAAATACAGTGAAATCTCTATAAATTAATAATATTGGGACTACACCAAAACTATATTTTTTTATTAATTTATAGAGATTATTAATTTATCGATATATTAATTGAATTAAAAAATCAATTTGGGACTATAAAATTCTATTATTTTATAGAAATTTTTAGTATATATTAATTTATAGAGTAGTATTTTAAAGAGGTTATACTGTATATATATATATGCCATTGTGCTTCATGTGTTAAACCCATGATTTTAATCGTAAACCATTTTCTTTAAAATGACATAACTAATCAAGAATCAGGATCGATTTGCTTTTGTGTAGTTAGCTTAGAGCATCTCTAACCTCACTCCATAATTTACTGCAAAATGAAGTGGGAAATGGAGTAATGAACAAACAAAAAAATCATTTCCCACTCCATTTTGCAGTAAATTATAGAGTGGGGTTGGAGATGCTCTTAGAGACGGGAATGGATACTAGGAGACACATGGATCTTACCTGAACCAAAATATGATGGTGACATAGTTAACCATAACGTTTCCACTTTGATTAATACTTTTCTCTTATTGATCAGCCATCCAATTTATTCCTTCAACCATCTATTTAACATATTAATCTCAACCACACTAGCTTTATCTTAGAACCCTATTGCATACTCTTACAACTTATCGCTCCGTTTAGTAAGTGGAAGTTTGCAACAGAGTTTAAAGCTTTTCCTCTCTTCTTCCCTTGCAAGAGATACCTATGAAAAAGAAGACAAAAACATTATAATTTAGAGTATATATGATTCATGTTAACCAATAGATATACAAGAATTATCATACATAAATAGGTTCTAAAACTGGTAATATACGAGGTGAAAGAGCCCACTCGTAGTTCTTTTGTGATAGAAAATTCAACAGAGCTTTCATGGCATTATTACTGGAAGAAGAATCACTGCATCAACAACAAGTATCATTGAGTTGATGCCTTGAACATGATTGATAAGAGCGTACATTAAGTGAAGAATGAATCTATTAACAAAGATATTTTAACTTTAATGGACTCATAAGGGCTTGTTTCTCTTCTGGTAGTAATACTTTCTCGCTGTGAGTAGATGAAGTTGAATTGCTCTCTGTATTGCCGTGCTCATCTTCAGAAGATATTGATTGAGATGATAACTTTGAGAGGAGCCACTGCATGTATCAAGGGGTAGGATGCACCGCCTTATGAAATATAACACATATTGTTAGATTAACAAAACAAAGTTGACAAACCCTCCTAGATGTGTATTCAACCTCTCAAAGAGAGTTTCATAAGTCGGCTTCTTGAGAATGTCTCAGATTCCACTCAATGCAATAGAAAACAGAAGATAGAGCCTCCTTCTTTGGAGAACGAGGCTCTCCATCATCACCTGACAAGCGCTCACTCACTCACTCACTCACTCATCAACGGAGAAGAAATTTACTACGAGTACCATTGTACCAATAAAGAAACTACAAAGAAAGACTTACTGGGTGGATTTTCAAGTCCAAGATACTCTGCTCAACGAGTTCTCGGACTTGCTCCCTGTTCTTTGGCTAACGCAAGCAGTAGTTTCTCACGGTCTTCAAACGATAGGCTAAAGTAACCGTGAAAGCATTTTAAATACATGGAAGAAGGGAATCAAGACGCAAACTACCTCTTTAAATCATTAAGAGTAATATCCAACACATGGGGTTTAACTAGTTGAGATAGCAGAGTGCATTGTTTCACTAACTACATCATACACCCTAACACTACAAAAGATTATGCAAAACCAAATTGTTAAAACCAAAGTCTCGTTGCTAAAGATCAAACATGTTAATCATATCTACATGTACCATCCTGCATGTACCATCCTGCATGTGGTACCAAAATCACTAGGATTTTGGAATCTGGTACCATTGACCTAGTCTACAAGATAAAAAAAAAACAATCGCCTGCCCACCAACCAAAGCTAACTAAAAGCGTGTATTTCCTCAATACAATTCAGTAAAACAATGTTCCTTTTCCAAAGTGTACTTATGCTGTTATACAGCAGTAACATAGCTTCATTGAGTCAAAATCAAGCACCCACTTACTACATATAATCGATATACATACAACAAACACACATATTTTCCATGTGATTATACTCTATAAGGTAGACTAACGTGGATCCAAAAATCAAATGCAGAAATGAGATTATAAAGAATCCATATACCCTAAAGTTCAACTAATAACTTGCTCGTAGAAATCTAATCCTAGCCTAATCCCCCCCCCCCCCAAAAAAAAAAAAATTAAAAAGAAGTTGAATTGGATTTTGGAAGTACTTCGAACACTACACTTAGCTTAAGGGAAAAAGTGTCAAAATTAAACTTTTGTTTCAGTTATTGTGTGCTGGAAACACAATGTGTTCTTTTGTGTAGTAGAAAAAACAAATGTCAGATTCTGTAACTCACTCTTAGTTTTAGGGTTGAATTGAAATTTTAGGTTGTTTTGAAAAAATAATATTTATATTCTTAAATAACTTGGTATCATTATTTTATTAATATGAAATTCAATAGTTTTATTACATCAAAATAACACATTTCTATTTTTATAAAAATATTTAGAACTTTGTTATCATACATTGTAAAAATTTATCATACCATACAAAATACATATCGTTATTTTGTAAATAATTCTCTTTTACATTCAATTTAAATTATACTTTCCATCTTCAACCTTATCAATTTTAGAATTTATTATTTATATTGATTTTCTTTACTCAATTTTTCACTTTTGTAACAATACGTAAAACACATGTATCTGGACAAACAAATGAAAATTTAAGTATATAAAATATAAAATAACCAAGAATATAACAAAAAAAAATTATTATTCTTCACTCTTGTTTTTAAGTCTTCTTTCTTTTTTATTTAAAAACAAGCATGCCAATTTTATAATAATCAAAGCTATATGAATTATATGAATAGAGTATAAACTCTAGTCTCGTATTAAAATAAAGTTACCATTTTTAATTTATATTATAATAAACTTTTTATTGATTAATACTATTTCAAATTATTTACCATATAATTTTATTATAATCAATGCTATAAACCTTAAAAGAGTATTAACCTTAGTCTATTAGTATAATGTTCCGGTTTTTCAATTTATATATTATAACGAAAAAATTTCATATATTAATATTATTTTAAACACTTACTATATAATTTTATGTTTTTAATATACAAATACTTCAATTATTTCTAAAAGTGATAACTCAGCTATACCATCAACATTTGTCATTGAAAAATGACTCAAAGATTTTAAAATTGTATATTTGACTGTTTTGCATTTATTGGACACGTTTTTAAAATATATATATGTAGTGAGTGAGTATAAGAAATATAATTAGGTTTAAGTTAATTAGTTTCTGCAATCTATGATTTATTGTATTCAGTGTTAATAAATAATTAATAGAAATATGTTTAAAATCATTTAGACAATTATTTTATAAGATCATATGTATTTATATGTATATTCTAACTATGTATAATGTAATATGTGATATTTAATTTTTTCATAAACAAATTATGTTAATTCATCTATATTTAAGATGTTTAATTGTTTGTTTTGTTATAGATTAGATTAGATAACTCTACTATTAGTTTCCTTTTAAAAAATTAATTAAATAAATGAAAATGCAAATACCAATAACCAATCAAATTAAGAGAATTAATCATAAACTTAACCTATGAATGACACATAAGTAAAATCTACTTAATTGATTTCTCAATTAATATATAGGAGGATTCATCTATATTTAAGATGTTTAATTGTTTGTTTGGTTATAGATTAGATTAGATAATTCTATGATTGGTTTCCTTTTAAAAAATTAATTAAAATAAATGAAAATGCAAATATCAATAATCAATCAAATTGAGAGAATTAATTCTAAACTTAACCTATGAATGACACATAAGTAAAATCCACTTAATTGACTTCTCAATTAATATATAGGAGGATAATAAAAGTTTCACTACATATTCAACTTTATTGATAGTAGCTATTTTTTGTTTGTAATTTTCCCCTATTAATTTTAGTAGCAATATTTGTGATAAAATATAGTAGTAATTACAACTTGTATATTTCCTTGAGTAAATATACAAAAAAAGCTAAAGAAAAAACAATTGTTCAAGATTTTATGTTGATTATAAACATCATCTAGTTGGACTATAAAAAGCCATGAAGAGTCACTTTATTTCATCATTAAAAACCGTTTAAGTCTTAAAAAAAAAAAACATTGACGTGAAGAATGAAGACCATTTCCCTTAAGTTTTTGTTATTGGCTTGTCTTGTTTTCGTCATTTTTCGTAAGTATGCATGCATAAATCCATCCTAGAGAGAGAAAAAAAGTTTGTTTGAAATCAGTTTTAGATTGTTTATCTTGAAACTTTTTTTAGTATATTTATTTTTAATATCTTTTTATTATATTTTGATGTCTTGAAGGTCAGAATCTTGCAGCGGGGATTCCTTGCAAGAACAACTATTACTGCGAAAAGATATGTGGAGGCTATTGCCCCATTATTGGAACCTGTATGTGTCCTCATTTATACAATTTAAATGCAATTAACATTGCTTCTTCCAATGATCCTTGTATCCCAGAACATCCCGGTTGTCGTGGAGGTCCTCCACCTAAACAATTAAAAGTGTAATGATAAAAATTATGATATATGTTTGATATAAGTTATTTGCTGAATAACATATAATTTCATTTAAGAAATTTGTTGTTTTTCGATTATTTAGCTAGCAAAATTTTAAACATATAGCGTTAACATTTTAGAGGTCACATAAAATTTTTCCAAAATATGTTTTTATAAAACAATATATATACAAGAAAATGCCAAAAAATAAATAAATCAATAGTATACTTTTTAGTCTTTCCCTCCAATATGAGACCCATTTACGCTGCGGTTAAGCAACTTACAGATACGCCAAAATTTTCTTGATTATAATAACACTTATGTAAACTCTGATCCATAATGAATATAGAAAGGCAAAAAAAAGGAACAAGTTGTATAAATTTCTAGAATTTCTGAAGAACAACAGAGTTGGCTAGACCAGCTTGTTCAATGGTGTGAGTGAGATCAGACAAAGGCGTAGGTGGGAATCCCATTGTCTGAAGCTGGTAGTTTACCGGAGCTCCAGGTCTAGAGGAGTCAATAAAAGCCCGAATCTCATTAACCGTGTGATGTTTATTGAACTTAGCTACCAGCCGGGTCCCATCCGCTAGTCTAATCTGGATGGATGTGGTCGGAGCGGTTTCATCTATTACAAGACTTGGAGATGGTGCTGGTGGTAAACCGGTTTGTACGGGAATGGCTGCGGAATCTGGACCCAGCGATGAGGTACCACCACCAAGAGTCCTTCCAACACCCTGAAATGAAACCTTAGAAGGCTTCTCTCTTTCCTACAATGAGATGAAACAAGACATTACATGACGCAAAACATTATATGGATTGGAGTATAGAGAGGACACAACTCACTGGACATTTCTCTTCCCTCCGCATCAGATTGACATGTATAGGAGCTCTTCTATCTTCAGGCTCAAGCTCTTTCGGACACTCAGACTTTCTAATACTCTACAAAAAAAATAAAAAAATAAAACAATCAAACAGAGAAAGACAAAACAACAGTTAGTTTCGACATGACATTTTAGTTCTGTAATTAGTAATTACCTCGAGAAAAGAGGCATTCTCTGGATCATCCAACTTCCGCAAAGGACCATCATCTATAGTGAAACCATTAGACCAGAAGACAATATTGTGAGCCACAGGGTCAGGCTGTTGTGGACCGGTCGAAACACTTTCTCCTCCAGAAAGCAACCTCCCGGTTCCGGAGAAGCTTCTGGAACTTAAAGAAGAAGAAGAAGGAGTCTCAAGAGGTCCTTCAACAGCTCCTAATTGTCTAGCTTGATTAAATATCTCATCAACATCATCTTTCTTCGATGGATCTTGAACAATCATACCACTGGATTACGATTAAAAAAAAAACAATTCAGATCCAAACATGAATTATAACGATCCTAACGGTTATAGATTGACACGAGCAATAGAAGCGATGGTTAGTCTGACCTTTTCTCGCCGCCGGTGTAGTACTCCTGAGGACCGTCGGAATCGCTGTCGGAGTCCGGGTTTGATCTTCGATTGAGATCGGAGAGAGTGCGGATTCCACCGGATCGACTCCTCGAGGGCTTCGCTGGTTTCTTGTCCTTGGATGACATTGTTTTCTCTCTGATGTGCAAACAGTAAACGAGCGAGCGAGAGAGAGATGATGAGAGCATTATCATTGTGTGTTGGTTAACTAAAAGTAGGCATGCCGGTTGATTACTTCGGTTTATTACGGTTGGTTTCGGTTGACTCGGTTAGAAATATTGGGATGAATCGGTTTAGTTTCAGTTTTGAAAACTGAACTAGTTGATGGATGAACTGATAACCGAATTAATTTTGAAATGTGATAATCGGTTCAGAACCTATAGCTGAACATTTTTATTTGGTTTGGAATGTTCGGTTCGGTTCGGTTCAAAACCGCATTTTGATATATTTTTTTTGTTTGGTACGAAACTGGCTCTATCAAAGCCAGAAGGAACCGAATCTTAGTCTACCGACATTTCTAGATAAGAGATCACGTGCATGCATCTTGGAAGACAATGATGGATGGTAATGAAATCTAACAATGACTCAAAATTAGATTATAACTAACAAGGAAAGGAATTTTCTGTAAACCCCAGTTTCTGCGTGGTCTCAGAAAGGATTACCATCGATGTTTAGATATATCTGGACAAGCTCTTTTAAACTAAACCTGTGAGGATGTCATTCATTCAGCCCGGTCCATATGTGTAACTTACAGAAATAAATTTGATGTTCTGCTCAAATGTCTTTGGCCAATGTGCGCTCAATGTCACAAGCTTGACAAGACAACATTGTCTTCCACTATCAAGGATCAATATTATGTTCCCAAGTTTGTCTTGTGAACATCATCATTTGGTTTATTTTAGAAGCATCTCAGACGTATCTAATATCACTGCTATACACCAGAGTGCTTTTAAGTAAATATCCTTTACTTATCCAAATCAAAACATGGTCACATTGGGCAGCATCTGCATCATAAATATGCATTATTTTTGGTTTTAGATGTATGATTCATCCTGGAGCATGCTAGGAAAATGACAAAAGCTTCACCAAAGAAACCATCTTTTCCAGGTAGAAGGTTTGGCCGGCTGATCATGTCCCTCCTTTTTCCTATTTTCCATTCCTTGCTTCAGTGATTCCAGTCTTTTTCTGTTACATACACGAAAGGGAAAAGGAACCTTGGGTTTAACCTAAGAAGCAGACTCAAATCAAACAGAGTTCACCACATACAGGGAATAAAACAGTCACATAGAGATGTAAAACAGCAAGTCAAACACGTGAAAGCAGTTCACTAATGTTCATGTGTTCAACTAGTCGCATGCAGCATGTTAGTGATAATATGTATTATGAAAATTGCTATTCTATAAGATAAGGTATCTTTACAGTACTTGGTATCCGTCATACGACCGTGCAAACTCCATCGCTGACGAAATCCTTCGATTCCTTCAGCACCACTTGCTAGAATCAAATGCCTGATTATAAGAACAATATTAGTCAACATTTGGATTACGAGCAGAGTTTGTGAGGATTTACATGATTACATGGCGGCAACAGATCCAGAAACAAACGCTTCTCATAAAGAGAATCCGAAAAAATGAGCTTGATGTTATATCTCTGAAAGGTCTCTGTGTCAGACTACATAATGTTTAAGAAAGAGTACCTCTCAAATGATGTGGCTTCAGCTTCAAGCTGAGTAATCCTTTCCTTAGCAAGATCAATAGGCATTGACGATCCTAGCTTGTATTCGCTCTCTTGAAGCCTTACTCTCAATACCTTGTCCTGGAGAGAAGAGATTATAGTATAAAGAAAATAAATCAAAGAAATGGATACAAGATATGTGAAAGCTATCTATACAGAAACATAACCTGAGCAAATAGTTAATGTGGAGACAGACAACATACCCTGTTTTCAGCACATTGTCGATACAAGGCAAGCTCATCTTGACAAAACGGTTCAATATCATTGATTTGCAAACCTGAAACCCAAGAAAAACATAATCAAATTCTACTCACTGCCAGATGGAATGATTTAAGCGGGGACTTACATAGGAATAGATTCCTCAAAATGCCATCGCACAAATCAACACCTTCGAGGACATGTGAAGCAATTTCAGGAGGGATGACAGGAGATGGAGGACCCATCATTAGGTCGTCACCGACCAGTATGGTCTCCTCCATCATTGGCTGTGAATCAACTGAAAATTTGTAATCACCAATGTTTCAACTTCTCATATACATATATATAAAAAATGGACTAACGATGTTGATTTCATCACTTTGCAGTCTAATTGCACCAATTCGTGAAACTATAGCATAGAGAAATGGCCTTTCTTGAAGCAAAACAAATTCACCATTGTTTTTTCTATTTCCCAAGAATCATTCACTTACCATCCATTGCTGCTGTGTATCAAAACAAATCAAGCACTGAAGAACAGACCAAACCTGTGAAGCCCTGAACAAAATAAAGAAGATCATACACCGACTTAGGCATTTCATCGAACAGTTTCAAGGCAACAGAAGTGGTTATACCCGTACGAAAATTAATGATGGAAAAAGTCAAAAAGCGTCTGCTCTCAGAGAAATTGGTCTTGTAAAACTGAGAAACAAGATCCAGCCGAGACAGTAATCGTCCCTAACAGCAAATTACCTCCCAAGTGCTGATACACTCTTGTTTGGTAAGTGCAGAGAGACTCTTTTGGTTTGAGGAATGTTTCGGTCAAGGGACGTAAATTTAGCTTTGAGTTCTTTTACGGTGTCGTTTAAACTTAAATCTAGTCATTGATACGATGTCGTTTGAAAATTAAATCTAGTCCTTGATATGATGTCGTTTCATAGCGTCCAAACTAACTACTGTCGTAGGAAAGATACTCTTCATACAATAGCTCTTGCTTCAATTTCACATGAGCTTCTGTAACAACGTGCTCAAGCTTTGACCTAGACAAGAAGTAAAATGCAATGAAACAAAAGTAAAACTGCCTTGTATATATATGTAATTGTTTCCTAGGTTATGGTTTTTTCAAATGTATAATCGTCACTCAAAATCTAGCAGAGGCTTCTTGGAACGAGCAGTCAAATTATGTTCCCTCTGTTCTGCGACACTGCGAAGAGCTTTGCGTCGAGCTTCAGCGCTTTCCAAGTACTCTTGTATTGGAGGGAGACTGACTTTTTGTTTTACCCCATCAGCTTTTGCTCGACGAATCAACTATATCCAACCAACATATAAAAAGTTAATGTCGTCATGATCTGCAGTCATGTAACATTTAACCAAATGCAGAAGCCGAGAGTTTTAACCTTTGAAGCCCATGTTCGTTCTGCTCCTTGACATACATCTCGAATATCCCTTCCTGACATTCTGCATAACCAATCAACACCGCACAAAACAAAACAAAAAAGTCTGTGTAAATTCATTACAAACTTTAGCATGATTATGTTAAGAGATTTAACAGTTAGAAATTTTACGCTTCTGTGGCCTGTGCAAGCTGGACTAGTTCAGGCTTTGAGAGTTGTTTTGCGTACTGGGCGATGATTTCTTGACGGGTTTGCAAGTCCGGTAAGCCAAACATGATCATGGAATCGAACCGGCTAAAGATAGGAGGACACTAGTCAAGATACTGCAGCCACGAGTTGAAAGCTGTTTTAGAGGTTTACCTGATTAAAGCGGGATCAAGATCTTGTTTTCTATTGGTTGCAGCAATCACAACCACTTTTTTGTCCTGTTCAAACCCATCAATCTGCAAAGAATCATAGACGAAGCAACTCCATCATTCCAGTAATAGCTAGTCTCTAGTCGATATTAACAATCTTGTGCGTCTTACCTGCCTTAGTAGTACCGATAAAACTCTACGTGTTGCTTCATGCATCTCACTATCACGAGAGATAGCAAAGGCATCGATCTGAAATGTGAGTAAGACGAGTAAATTTTTCTAATTCATAGTCATATTTTGAAAGGAGCAATGTTTACTTCACCTCATCAAGAAATATAATTGCACCATCAGAGAGCTCATTTGCTTGTGAAAACACAGCCCCAAGAAGCCGCTCGCTTTCACCATAGTATTTAGACATTACAGCTTCAAGCGGCACATACAGCAACGGTATGCCCTGTTAAACAAATTGCAAAAGGTTAAGGTTCAATATTCAATTCAAAAGGTTTAAAAGAGAAAAAGTTCAAGAATACTCACTGCTTGATTAGCAATAACACGAGCACAAGACGTCTTCCCAGTTCCTAAGTTTTAGAGTTTAATCGATAATCAGATCAAAACTTGTTTCTACAAAACAAATGCACTCTTTTCTTTTGCTAACCTGGTGGACCCTCAAACAGCACAGCTCGGGGTCGGTTTGATTCAAATTTGGAACGTGTACCACGTACTATATCATCATATACTTCAGGACTATGAAGAGCCATCAGTATTGTGTCTTCTATCTCTCTGCATCATGATAAGAAGCTAATATATAGCAACTTTGTGGGATACAAAAAAAAAAAAGATGTAAACTGAAGTTACCGCTTTTGCTGATCATATCCAGCGATATTGTCCCATGATATCTCGTCGACAGAATCATCCCCAAGAGGTTTGTTAACTCCATAGATTCTCACTCCCATCGATTCCAGTTGGGAAATAGTTTTGTCCGTAGATGTATCACGTGCGCTACCTCTACCTCCACTTGCCTTATTTTGTCCAGGTTTTGTTCCAGCTACTTGCAAAGCTGAAACAAAAGCCTCGAGTTCTTCAGTAGTCAAGCTTCCCTTCTTTATGAACTCAACTTCCTGAAGCATTTTGTAGCAACATTAAGATGTTTTTTCAAACAAAGAAAAACCAAAGAACATTTGGAATATGAGTCTTTATCCGAACGAGAAATGAAACTTACCACTTTATCAGAGTTAAGTAAGGAACCAAAGATAAGAATGCACAAGTCTTCATCTGAATCATCCTCACTTGCTCCTGGTTCCTTCTTCTTTTCCACACTGCGAAGTGTTATTTGCCAAGCGACTGGACTGAAGTAACAAGAAAGGAGTAGCGTTTCAGCTTTATGATATGATATCATTAATATCCATCAGGCAGGCTTACAAAAAACAAATGCTTCTTGGAAAAAAATTGTGTAGAAAATTACTTGTCCCAGGAACGCAATATCATGTCTGAACCACCAGTGCGGTCTGAGACTTTCACACCTAGTTGTGATCCAATGTTTGCTATTAGTTGCGCGACTTCACATGTAGAAGGAACTTGAAACTTCAAGGTAATCTACAATACAACACAGTCTTAATCAAAATCCTGCCTTTAACACATTTCCAAATCACAATCAATATTGAACTTATTGAAAAGGTTGTCAAGAGATCATTGCAGAAACCTTTTGGCCCCTGACAGAAACATTAAACCGTGGGAAAGAACCATATTGAGTTCCTTTACTTTGTATTAGCTCTTGGATCCGCGCTCGTTCTTTCTTAGCAATGTCTGCATAGTTTGGTGGAGGATCTATGGGGGAAGATGACTTGCCATTAGCCTGCTATACAGTCAAACTTTAATCTACAATCAGTAATAGTAGTAATTATGTTACACAGAAGAACTAATTCATCTATCAACACCAGTGATTCAGTTTCTTATGCATTTAAAAACCTCATCTTTCTTGGAAATGTCTGCATAATGTTGTGGAGGATCTATGGGAGAAGATGACTTGTAATTAGCCTGAAAGAAGACAAATTTCAAACCATACTCAGAAAAAAAACGTAACTGTGTTATATAGAAGGACTGGTTAATATATCAGCAACGAGTATCTGATGTTGTGTGTTACAAAACCTCATCAGAATCAGCATAAGCTACTCCAACGCTAAAGAGAGCACCAAAAACTGCAGGAGCCATAGAAAACCATGGAGAATCGTTTAAAGTGCTGCAAGATCTCAAGACATCCCTTGCTTTTGGACTACTATGATCAAAGGTTCCTGCAAAATAAAAAGACAAGAACACATGATCAAAAGTTAACATTTTTAAAACCAGTTAGACGAATGCGATCGAACCCATCAAGAGATCAAAGGATCATCACCAGAATTTATAAAGAGATTCACAAATGGTAAAGCGTACCGTGATGGAAGCATCGACGAAGCTCGCGTCCACGTGGGTGTGAAGGAGAATGAGAGAGCGATCCGCGAGCTGCTCGAAACAATCGGTGTAGAACCGCCATTGGATGTACCTTTACACAATTTCTCGAAGCTGTTGAGGGTTTATGAGGTTTGTTTTTACAAACAAAAAGTTTAGGCAGTCAGAGACTCAGAGAGAAACCTTCCAGAGATAACCAAGCTGTTCTTTTCAATATACCGGTTTAAGATATGGGTTTATATGGTATGCGCCGGTCTAAATTATCTCACGATTAATTAACATGCAGTTATTAGAATAAACTATGCAAAAAAACTTAGGTAGAAAATTAGATACAATTAAATTTTAAATTTGGCATTTTGACTCTTCTACACAAGATCAACTAGGTGTTGTGCCCGCACACGCGGGCATAACTTTTTACAAAATTCACATATATATTATTTCTACAAGTCATCAGGTTTTTCAATTATATTACTTCATTTATATGTTAGATGAAATTTTCCAAATTTTTTATCAACGACATAAATTTTATCACCAATTTTTTGTTATGTTTATGTATATCTTTCATCAAAAAATCTTTTACTCATAATGAAAATTTATGATATAATATATAACTTTGTCTAACATTTTTATATTAAAATCTGGTAATGATTATTGTTAGCAACTATAATTAATTAATAATTATATTTTATTTATATTAACTTGATATATATATACCAGTTCTATTCATTTTGGATAATAACAGACTAATTCATATTTTTAGATAATGATAATATATAACAAATTTCAACCAATTAAAAATATCAGTTTCCGACCAATAATATCACAGTTCTATATTAGAGTATATTTTTTATTGATAAAATATATTAGAGGATATTTGTTTAATTAAATAACTAATACAATCTGTGAATTGTATCATGACCGGAACCAACCAATTGAGCAAGTCAGTAAAAACGTTCATGCCATGTTTTAAGTTTGCATCCATGCACTTATTCATTTATTTGGATTTACACAAATAACATCTATAAGTCCAATAATTTACAGGTACACCGTAGGTTGTTTTTCTTTTTAGCTATTGAGATGGAGAATTTAAGGTGGCAAGCATCGGAAAAATTTACCTCTGGCACTGCACAAAATGATGAACAAATAAAAAAATA
Source organism: Sinapis alba (assembly GCA_012274485.2). Taxonomy (NCBI): domain Eukaryota; kingdom Viridiplantae; phylum Streptophyta; class Magnoliopsida; order Brassicales; family Brassicaceae; genus Sinapis; species Sinapis alba. Next base: position 67,222 of record MU106175.1, on the reverse strand, counting down.
CCAAGCTGGAAAATAACAAACGTGTGTAGAACATAAAACTTCTATGATAGAAGAAATACTTCGTACTTACAAAACCTAGATCTAACGTAAGAAAAAATACAACAAAAGAATACACATACCAAAACAAAGCTAACAACTCAGAACAAAGCAAAAAACAAATCTTAACATACATAAATCAAAGTCATGACACCCGAACAAACAAAAACTAAATTTTACGAATGACAACCTAAGAAAAAAGTACACATACTACAACAAAATTTGATTAAAGTGAACAGAATACTACATCACTTCAATAACTCAACCTTTTCGTGATTGGAGCAAGTTTGCTTGAGAAAATTGGACGATATCTACTTCTCTGTCTTTTACGTTTCTTGACTTGAGATTTTCTTTTTCTTTTTTTTGTTCTTTCTAAATTTTCTTGATGAGTAGGGTTTAAAATAATATAAACCTTAGCCTTTTAGATAATCTAAAAAAAATATTTAGATGATTGAGAAGTTCTAAACTCGTGTGAACAAAAAGATAATAATTGGTTAAATATATATTATAACCTAGCAACATTATTGAACATTATTAAATTTCTTTTAGTTATATATATGAATTGAATATATTTATTAAGGGTAACATTGACTTTAGCCGCTCTAACTTTTAACGTGAGAGCTCCGTTGCGAAAAATCACTTCGCAAATAATAGTATAGATTAGCAAAAAATAGTAATTTTAAAAGAGCTTTACTTTTTATTTACATTAGGGGTTAATCTGCGCTACACGCAAACTATTTTGATTTTCAAATGTTAACTAGATAACTATTTTTAGACGTTATATTCTGAATTATATATGTGTTTATGCACGAGTGCTTTATATTTATGGTATGCATATAATTTTTTTACATATTTTTAGGTTAAAATAATTGAATTGTAATGTTAATATGAGTATTTTTTGCTATGTTTAAATTTTGTTGTTGTTCGTGTACTTAATATAATTGATATTTATGCTTAACCATTTTTCTGGAAATAGAGAACAATGGCACAAGGAATAACATACATCAAAACGTATCTAATTACACATATTGTATATTTAAACATATCTCCTTATAAAAAACAGAAAATTATACATTTTTGAATAGATGTTTAATGTAGTTTTCAATTTCTTATATTGTATATTTATTAGTTATTTAGTTTTTCTTATATTTTATATTTATTTATTCTAATTTTCTTGTTTTTATATCAAATGGTAATATTACAATAGATATTTAATGTAATATATCTATTTCTTTTATTGTATATTTACTTATTATTTGTTTTACTATACATTTTTCAGATAGAGGTTTAATTTATTTTTTTCATTTTCATTTTTATATTGTATATTTACTTATTTTTTATTTTTTCTTATTTTGTATATTTATTTATCCTAAATTTATTGCTTTTATATCAAATTATAATATTACAATATATGTTTGATGTAATATTATTATTTCTTATATAGTATATTTACTTATTATTTATTTTTCTTATATTTTATATTTACTTATTCTAATATTATGATAGAATTTTAATGTAATATTTCTATTTCTTATATTGTATATTTACTTCTTTTTTTCCCTATGTTGTATATTTACTTATAAAAATATTTGGAAATAATAAAAAGGTAAAACTATACATTTCAGATAGATGTTTAATGTAGTTTTTCCATTTCTTATATTGTATAATTACTTATTATTTATTTTTGTTCTAGTATTATGATAGATGTTTAATGTAATATTTTTCTTCCTTATATTCTATATTTAATTATTATTTATTTTACTATACGTTTTTCAGATAGAGGTTTAATTTGGAAATAATAAATGTTTCATATAGATGTTTATTGTAAAACTATACATTTTTCAGATAGATGTTTATTGTAGTTTTTGTATTTCATATATTGTATATTTACTTTTTTTTTTCTTATATTGTATATTTACTTATTCAAATTGTTTTTGCTTTTTTATCAAATTGTAATATTACATTAGCTATTTAATGTAATATTTCTATTTATTATATTATATATTTAGTTATGATTTAGTTTTTATTATATTATTATATTTATTTATTCTATTATTACAATAGATGTTTAATATAATATTTCTATTTATTATATTGTATATATAATTATTATTTAGTTTACTATACATTTTCGGAGAGATGTTTAATTTAGCTTTTTTCATTTCTTAATTGTTTATTTACTTATTGTGTATTTTTTTATTGTATATTTATTTATTCTAATTTTCTTACTTTTATATCAAATGATAATATTATGATAGATGTTTAATGTAATATTTATATTTCTTATATTGTATGTTTGTTTTTATTATATTGTATATTTACTTATAAAAATATTTGAAAATAAGATATATGTAAAACTATACATTTCTTAGATAGATATTTAATGTAGTTTTTCCATTTCTTATATGTATATTAACTTATTATTTATTTTTTCTTATATTGTATATTTACTTATTCTAGTTATTTTTCTTTTATATCAAATTGTAATATTCCGATAGATTTTTAATATAGTATTTCTATTTCTTATATTGTATCTTTACTTTATTATTTATTTTATTATACATTTCTCAGATAGATGTTTAATGTAGTTTTTAATTTCTTATATCATATATTTACTTATTATTTATTTTCTTATATTTTATATTTACTTATTGTAATATTATAAGAAATTTTTAGTGTAATATTTTTATTTCATATATTGTATATTTACTTATTGTAATGCTTGTAATTATAAATGGTATTTTGGAGAAGATCAAGTACAGTGAAACCTCTATAAATTAATAATGTTGGGACTACACCAAAACTATAATTTTTTATTAATTTATAGAAATTATTAATTTATCGATATACTAATTGAACTAAAACTCAATTTGGAACTATAAAACTATATTATTTTATAGAGACTTTAGTGTATATTAATTTATAAAGTATTAATTTAAAGAGGTTATATTGTATGATGATCCACTCGACAGTAACCATCCCTAACAGTAACCTTTACCTTCCAAGTGGTGATACACTCTTGTTTGATAAATATGTCAGAGACTCTTTTGGTTTGTGGAATATGTTTAGGTCAAGGGACTAAAATGTAGTTCTTCAAACAGCGTCGTTAGTCTTCGTTCTAGTGCTTGATACAATGTCGTTTGGACTTAAATATAGTTCTTCACACGATCTGCGCATTAATATGATGTCGTTTGATTTAATTCTTGATATGATGTCTAGTCGTGGATATGAAGTCATTTCGCATACAAACAAAACATGTTTTCTTGCAGAGTGAGACATTCTCAAACTAACTAGAGTCTTATGAAAGTAACAAATTTCACTTGTATAACTATATAGGATCATTAGATACAACAGTTTCATTTCACCTGATCTTCTGTAACAACGTGAAAAACGTAAAAATTCAATGAAACAGAAGTGAACTGTCATGTGTTTGTATGTTGTCACTCGAATTCTAGGTCTAGCAGAGGCTTCTTGGAACGAACAGCCAAACTCTGTTCTGCAACACTGCGAAGATCTTGGCACCGTGCTTCAGCGCTTTCTAAGCACTACTGTATTGGAGGGAGAGTCACTTGTTGTTGCTCTAACCCATCGCCTTAGCTCGACGAATCAACTATAGCCAACAATACATAAAGGTTAATGTCTCTGATTGATCTGCACTTGTCTTAACATTGAACCAAATCTTATATGATTATAATAGAGGCAATATTTCCTTCACCTTATCACGAAATACAATTGCACAATCAGAGAGCTCATTTGCTTGTGAATACACAGCCACAAGAAGCCGCTCACTTTCACCACAGTACTTTGACATTACAGCTTCAAGCAGGACATACAGCTACGGTGTGCCCTGATACCAAATTCTAAGTGGTTAGAGCTCAATATTCAAATCCTCAAGTGGTTTAAAAGAGAGAAAGTTCTAGAATACTCACTTTGATTAGCAGTAACACTCCCATAAGATATCTTCCCAGTTCCTAAGGTTAGAGTTTATGGACTATCAGATCAAAACTTGTTTTTACAAAACAAATGCACTTCCTTGTTTTTCTAACCTGGTGGACCCTCAAACAGTACAGCTCGAGGACAGTTTATCAACTCCTCGAGTTCTTCTTCATTAGTCAAACTTCCCTTCTTTGTGAACTCAAATTCTTGAAACATTTTGTAGCATCATTAAGACATTTTCAAACTAAGAAAAACCAAAGAACATTTGGAATATGGGTCATTATCCGAAAAGAAAAGAAACCAAATATCACTGCAGAAACCTTTTGACCCCTGACACGTGGCAAGAACCATAGTTAGCATGTATGAGTTCTTGGATTCGAGCTCGTTCTTTCTTTGGAAATGTCTTGCATAGTGTTGTGCAGGATCTATGGGGACAAGTTTTAAACCATAATCAGAAAGAAGTAATTGTGCTTTATAGGAATATGACTAACTAATCTTATCAGCAACCTCATCAGAAACTGCAGGCTCCATGGAGAATCGTTTAAGGTGTTGCAAGACCTCATTTGTTTTTGAATTACTCTGATCGAAGGTTCCTGCTAATTCAAAGACATCCCTCAAAATCTAAGACAAGAACATACCAAAGTTGGAGTGTTTTTAATGTAAGACAAGATCATATCTTCTCAAAAATTTAAATTTAATTCAAAAAGAATTTTAAAGAAACATCACCAAAATTTTAAAAAGATATACAGATTCTTGAATCATAGTGTAGATTGGTGAAGCTTACCGTGATAGAAACATCGTAGAGGCTAGCTTCGTTTCCACACCATATACGAGCTTCTCGAAACAATCAGCGTAGAACCACCATCGGATTTATCTTTACATCGTCAGGGGTTTACTCTTTATGATCCCGACCGTAAAGATTCTTATGCAATTATAGAGAAAACCATCTGGTTATGTTCAATATACCGGTCTAACTTAATAACCGGGTCATATGGTGTGATGTGCTGGTCTCTAATTCTCTCACTATTAATATATTTGCTTATAGTTAAAATAACTATAATTTATCAGCCACTTCAAAAAGAACAATTAAGTTTTTCATTTTGTACATTATAAGTAATACATGTTAGGTGTATGAATAGTAAAATTTTGGACTTATAATTGGTTGCTAAAATAGAAAACTTTCAGTTCAAGTATTTGCTAAAAAATGTTGGACTTACAAGTTATTTGCCTTAGTTTATTATTTGTTACTTGTAAATTACTTGCAAGTTACTTGCAAATTATTGGTAAGTTATTTGATAATTTATAAGAATTCAAAACTAAATAACTTTATTATTCATAAAACTAATAATTTAGTTTTGTTAGACTTCATTTCAAATTCAGTATTGTATTTAAACACACAATTCTTTTAGTTTTGATGGAAATGCAATACATACAATTTTAGTTAACTAAGAAATTGATACCAAATATTTGATAAACCAAGGAATATATATCAAGTAACAAAGAAGTATAACATAACAAAATAATGAGCCAAGTAGTTAAAATAAAAATGAACTTGATACTTGACTTGATTTGCGAGTAGTAAAATTCGGTTATTTGTTACTCCACTTGATTATTGCAAGATCTTAATTTTTCAAACCAAACCAAGTCAAATAGAAAATATAAGACAAGTTTCAAATAACAATTCCCATGCCTAAAGAGTATACCATAACCATTAATCAAAGGTTTGATTGGATTTTAAAACATTTGAGAAGATATAAAACCAAAGGTAGACTACAAACCAAACATAGTCTACAAACTTTATTAACACAAGTTTAAACTTTCTTAACACTTGCATCTGATAAATAAACCAACAAAAACCTCCACCTCCAAAGGATTTCAAACTGGATCCTAAAGATATAAACCCAAACATACAATCCAAAACATATAATTCAAACATTGGTTCTTGGCTACCAACAATGTCTCATTGATCCCTTCTTCTATCTCTCTAATACATTAAACTCATTCTCCCACGAGGAGCATCATTAGGAAATATGACATATTTTTCAAAATCTAACTTTTCAGTAGGCACTTTCACTGGTTGATATTTCCACTTCCCATACTCTTCATTCCATACAGCATGATGTTCAATGGTTCGATCTAATGCATCCAACATGTACCAGTAAAAGTCTTTTTGAACAAACACCGCAAGCAGCTCCTTGTCAAAACAATATTCAAAAATTACAATTACTTTATAAAAAATAATTGTACCACATGATTAGGGAAAGAAATTACAATTCAAAATCTGTCAAGATGTTAATCACATGCCTCACAATTGAGAGAGCTTCAAGGCCTATCATTTCTTCAAATCCTTCTTGTACTCCATTTTCATACCCAATTATAACCTAGATAAGAATGAAAAACAGACAATTTAGATTCATAATCTAGATCAAAGAAAAAAAAAGCAAACATACTTGTTTTTGTTTATTTTACTCCATTTTCTTGTAGTGTGATGTTGAAAGTATTTGTATCCACTGAAGCGCACGCAGTCAAAACCCGAATGGTCAATCGTGAACCTTTTGTTATAAGAATATGAACATGAAGTTCATTTCAACTTCCTGGTGTGAGGTGCCCAATGACACCCTTTGCTCGGGTCCTATTAATCATGAGTTACAACTAACAATTAGGAGCATCATGAATAATAGAGAGTCGGTTACCGACATATCTAATCTTCTTGATAAGAAATAGTGGACCTAGATTGACAGTAACATACCGACCAAGAGCAACCACTATACCTGGGAAAGCAAACAATTAGCCCAAATAAACATATTAAGAACACACATCAAAAGAAATAATGTAACTGAAAAAAAAATCAGGCTTACTCTATTCAAGTAATTAAAGATAAAAATGAACTTGATACTTGACTTGATTTGCGAATAATAAAATCCGATTACTTGTTACTCGACTTGATTGCAACAAGTTCTTATTTTTTTCATATCAAACCAAGTCAAATAGCAAATATAAGCCAAGTTTCAAATAACAATACCCATGCCTAAAGATTATACCATAACCACTAATCAAATGTTTGACAGGATTTTAAAACATTTGAGAAGATACAAACCAAAGGTAGACTACAAACCAAACATAGTCTACAAACTTTATTAACACGGGTTTAAACTTTTTGAACAAACGCCGCACGATGCTCCATGTCCAAAACAATACTAAAAAATTAAGGTTATAAAAATAATTGTATCACATGAGTTAGGGAAAGAGAATTTACAATTCAAAATCTGTCAAGATATTAATCGCATGCCTCGTAGTTGAGAGAGCATCTAGGCATATCCTTTCTTCAAATCGTTCTTGTACTCCATTGTCATACTCAATTATAACCTATATAAGAATGAAAAACATACAATTTAGATTCATAATCTAGATCAAAGAAAAAAAGGAAAACATACTTGTTTCTGTTTCATTTGCTTACCAACGTATTCAACTTGTGAAAGAACAATGATCTCTCTCTTAGATGTGTGAAAAACACTCCAACTTGACCCTTCATTGATAGTCTCCAGTTAAAATAAGTACATACAATGTTAAACATAACTTAAAAGACGACATCCAAACCTCCTCAAGATCTATGCATCGTGTGAGCACCAAGACTTCAAGTATTAACTCCTGATTCAGCAACTCACTACATGTTTCAACAGAAGGGTTCATCTTTTAGACTAGCACCAGACTTTTCAAAAACCTATTGAAACTATAAAATTTTAAAAACAAATACTTACACTAGAAAACACCCAGTAAATCCCCTTAAATAAGACCACTACAAGAAAATTGAGTATTAATTGCGCCAGGAAACCGCTATCTAACAATACGATAACTTTATTATGTATGTTATATCATCGGCCGTGATAATAGGTCCTCCACTTAAGATAGCGTTTTCTACTTCTGCTACAGTATTTTTTTAATTAGATATCGATTTCCTTTATGTTATATAAATATTTTAATATAACATTTGTGACATTGATACCATGTCATATATTTTACAGATTACAATTTTGTAGTGTTCATGATTTCAATTAATTTAAAAGCGCAATACAATATTCAAATATATTAAAATAAAAATTAATATTAAACATAATTAGAGGAAGTATCTCCGACTGAGAGTGGATTGAATTTGATGGGTTTCTTCAGTCAAATTTGGAGTAGATTAAGAAGAACCGGCGATATTAAATGGTATGACAAATGATCTTGCTTCAGCTGACTTTCGGTTCCCCTGTTTTAATTCTGACGAAGTGAGGGTGTTCTAATCAAAGAGTCGCGGTTTGAAGTGGAAGGCGTAATTAATTGGCGTCGGAGATGGGAGTACATAAGCTCTCAGAAAAAGATGTTCCATACAATGGAGAAGATAAGACGGAGATCAGAAGCGATTTCAGAGGTTCACTGTGATTGAAGCTTCACGGTGGCCACCACTGCTGTTTTAGGCATGATTTACACGTGTGAATACGCGTGGTCTTGAAGCGCCCCAGCAACCTACATGTGGACTGACTCTGAGCATTATATCACTTTTCTAGAATTGGGCTTTTTAGCTGTTTTATGGACTCTTTTATATAGACTCCAATGTAATATTAGCCCATTGGTCTGTTAATGAAACTAAGTTGACAAAAAAAAGAATAAACTATGCAAAAAACTTAGGTAGAAATTAGTTACAATTAAATTTTAATTTCGCATTTTGACTATTCTACACAAGATCAATTAGCAAAAATTAGTAATTTCAAAAATTAGTTTTTAATCACATTGTAGGCAACAAAAGAGTATGCACAAGTTTTGTTTTCAGTCTGGCCAAGTTCATTGCCATTATCATCATTACTATTAATTTAAAATTGATATAAAATAGATTCTGAAGAGTACGTAATCAAAGTGTTGATTGGAAGATAAACAACTATGACGTAAATGGAACAGCCGAATAAGTTCCAAAAATTTACAAAAGTCATATTTTTAGTGATAAATGAAAAATTAAAATTATGAAGTTATATAAAAATAAATTTATTTTAATTTATTTATTAATCAATAAATATAAATATAAAAAATATTTTTATTTTGTTTACATGACACATATAAAGGTTAATGTTTATGAACGATTTGCACTTGTCTTAACACTGAACAAAATCTTATAAGATTATAATAGAGGCAATATTTTCTTCACCTCATCACGAAATACAATTGCACCATCAGGGAGCTCATTTGCTTGTGAAAACACAGCCCCAAGAAGTCGCTCGCTTTCACCACAGTACTTTAACATTACATCTTCAAGCAGCACATACAGAAACAGTGTGCCCTGATACCAAATTGCAAGTGGTTAGAGCTCAATATTCAAATCCTCAAGTGGTTTAAAAGAGAGCAAGTTCTAGAATACTCACTTTGATTAGCAGTAACACTCCCACAAGATGTCTTCCCAGTTCCTAAGGTTAGGGTTTGTGGACTATCAGATCAAAACTTGTTCTACAAAACAAATGCACTCCCTTGTTTTGCTAACCTGGTGTACCCTCAAACAGTACAGCTCGAGGACGGTTTATCAACTCCTCGAGTTCTTCTTCATTAGTCAAACTTCCCTTCTTTATGAACTCAAATTCTTGAAACATTTTGTAGCATCATTAAGACGTTTTCAAACAAAGAAAAACCAAAGAACATTTGGAATATGGGTCATTATCCGAAAAGAAAAGAAACCAAATATCACTGCAGAAACCTTTTGACCCCTGACACGTGGGCAAGAACCATATTTAGGATGTATGAGTTCTTGGATTCAAGCTTGTTCTTTCTTTGGAAATGTCTTGCATAGTGTTGTGGAGGATCTATGGGGACAAGTTTTAAACCATAATCAGAAAGAAGTAACTATGCTTTATAGGAATATGACTAACTAATCTTATCAGCAACCTCACCAGAATCAGCAGAAGCTACTCCAGCGCTGAAGAGAGCACCCCAAACTGCAGGCGCCATGGAGAATCGTTTAAGGTGTTGCAAGACCTCATTTGTTTTTGAATTACTCTGATCAAAGGTTCCTTCTATTTCAAAGACATCCCTCAAAATCTAAGACAAGAACATACAAACTTTGGAGTGTTTTTAATGTAAGACAAGATCATATCTTCTCAAAAATTTAAATTTAATTCAAAAAGAATTTTAAAGGAACATCACCAAAACTTTAAAGAGATTTACAGATTCTTGAATCATAGTGTAGATTGGTGAAGCTTACCGTGATAGAAACATCGTAGAGCTAGTTTTGTTTCTGCGCTATATACGAGCTTCTCGAAACAATCGGCGTAGAACCACCATCGGATTTGTCTTTACATCGTCAGGGGTTTACTCTTTATGATCCCGACCGTAAAGATTCTTATGCAATTACAGAGAAACCCATCTGGTTATGTTCAATATACCGGTCTAACCATAAAAATATTTAAGTAAATGACCATTAGCCAGAAAAATTATGATATTCTATATTCTTTCAATTTCAAAAAAATACATGTTCTAGAAAAAAAAAAATTTAACGATCTAGTTTTTATATTTTCTATGTATATTTTGTCAACTAAAAATGAGTAATTGTAAATTTCAAAAAAATTGATTGCATTTACTGAATTCTAATTGGTTTAAAGTTGGGGAAAACAAATATATAAAAAACTATGCATTGATAATTGAAATTTATTATATTTTATTAATATGTGTGAAAACTCTAGAATAAATATTATTTTAAAAGAGAGGAAATATATTTTAGGTATTAGTGACAGATTAGCTCACCCAAACCACAACCTCATATTTTTATCTTTTTCTCAACTTAGAAGTTCGCCTCTTTCTTTTTATCTATTTCAAAGCTTTGTAAAATTATTAAATGAATTGTTTATCTCATTTAAAATCATATTTTATTTTGAACATGCCGTCATTTGAATTATTTAAAACAAATATATATTTCTCAAATAAATATAAGTAACCGTATAAAAACATGTATGAACATTTATTTCCAAAAGTAATACATCTTCAATATAGAATATCCAAAAAAATTGTAGTAATCTCGTATAAGATAGTGTTCTATTTTATGATTAAAGTATATTATGGTACAATATTCTTCTTAATTTTCTTCTTCTTTTTCTTCTTTTTTTTTTCTTCTTCCTCACTATATTCTCCTCTTTCAGCAACAATTCAAACATAATTTGTATTATGTTTTTTTTATATATAAATTGATTTTTCTATGCTATTTGTTTAGTAATGTAATATGCTTACTGTCATGTATTAACTGTGTACATCACATTTAATACATTCATTTTTTTTCTCCTTTGGTTCTTGCTTACTTTTTTCTCTCTTAGCAACAATGCAATTATAGTATACATACAACTACCGCGATTCAAATACTTCAAATTATAATTTAACACAGAGATAACAACTATATATGTAATTCAAATACTTCAAATTTTAATTATGTATGTTGATAAAAAAAATCTCATTCTGTACTTTTTTAGTTGTAAGTATAAAAGCATTCCTAATGTAAAATTTCATATTTTCCTCCAAAATGGAACAACTCTATTATGAAATATGCTTTGTTTCGGTCCTACTCTATTTTGAAGTCAAAATGAAGTAATGGACAAATAAATAAATAAATAAATCCATTGATGAAATAAATATATTTTTAGTATATTATAGATTAGGGTTAGAATAATTTTTACTCCATTTTAAATTTTCTTTTTGACTATTGTTCTTAAATCCTTTTCAGTTTCTGGACATGAACCCTTCAGTTGTTTGTTTATGAGATGATTGAGGGATATGAATGAAGAAAGTGTGGCCAAAGCTAAACGAATGTTTTAGTTTTGGACTGCCTTGAACCCCAAGTTATTGGGTATGTTGTATGTATAAGCTGTGTTATTTAGATGTAATGAGTATTTGTTCTCCTTGTAACATCATGGAGATGGTGTCGAGCCTTTTTTCCAGCACGTCCATCATCCCTAATGGCTAACAGGTGGGTCATCAGCAGTTGTGACAGGCTCAAAGGGTTAGCATTTGGATCTTCACCGTGGCCAGTTTGGACTTCAACCATAACACCTTCATTGCATCCCTCCAATGTTGACTGAAAGATGGTTGTCCACTTCTGGAGCTCGGTTCTTAACCACGCATGCAGATCCGGGCATATCATCACCCTGGCTGGTCGTTTCCTCCCTGGTTATTCAACACGTCAGTAAGTCAGAAATTATATTTTTGAAAGTATATAAGATATATGAATCTAAATAGTAGAAATACCTTTAGGTTCACAATAGTGTAGAAGCCTTGCCACAACTCACTGCCTATAGTGACCAAGCTTCAATTCGGAGAAGTATACCTCCGAAGAAGCCATTCCGTAAGACTAATTAATAGGAGGAAAATTTTGGAAAAAACGCAGCCAAGAATTAAGGGTTTGCACTGTTACTGACTACATCTGTATATATACTGCAGCCATGGAAACCACAATAAACAACCCATAGTGGGAATCACTGATTGAAAATAATAACTCTGGTCGTTAAGTAGTCTCCGGACCGACGACCCTTTTGCAGCGCTGTTGCTTTACTCTCGAGTCTATCCGTCAATGATGAGTTTAACGTCCTATGTTTCTTGTTGTGGGCCTCACTAAATTATCTCGTAATAGGCAATGTATTCGACACATGAGTTGTCACAGCAGTAAGCTTGGAACTCACACATTTACATAGGCCCAAAATATGAGAAAGCCCATACAAAACAAATTCATTTGCGACCGACAGAAAACGAAGAATGAACGAAACTATTCTGAATATCTTGTTGCTTACGTGGAGGTCTGAGAGAAGAGTATGATGACATGGCTTCACCAGGAGAAGGGAGATTTTCCTTTATATATATAGATACACATTAGGTGTGGACACAAGCCGATTACTTAGTATTTTCAGTATACTTGGTACCTCGCTTGGCTTGTATGAATAGTAAAATTTTGGACTTATACTTGGTTTGCTAAAATAGAAAACTTTCGGTTCAAGTATTTGCTAAAAAAATGTTGGACTTACAAATTATTTTCATTAGTTTATTACTTGTTACTTGTAAATTACTTGCAAGTTACTTAAATTATTGGTAAGTTATTTGATAATTCATTAGAATTCAAAACTAAATAAATTTATTATTTATAAAACTAATAATTTAGTTTTGTTAGACTTCATTTCAAATTCGATATTGTATTTAAACACATAATTCTTTTAGTTTTCAATACATAAAATTTTAATTAACTAAGAAATAGATACCAAATATTTGATAAACCAAGTAATATATATCAAGTAACGGACAAGTATAAAATAACAAGTAATGAGCCAAGTAGTTAAAAATAAAAAAGAACTTGATACTTAACTTGATTTGCGAGTAATAAAATCTGGTTACTTGACTTGATTGTAGCAAGTTCTTATTTTTTTCAAACCAAGTCAAATAGCAAGTATAAGTCGAGTTTCAAATAACAATGCACATGCCTAAAAAGTATACCATAACCACTAATCAAATGTTTGACTGAATTCTAAAACATGTGAGAAGATACATACCAAAGGTAGACTACGAACCAAACATATTCTACAAACTTTATTAACACGAGTTTAAACTTTCTTAACACTTGCTTCTGATAAATAAACAAACGCAAACCTGACCCTCAAAGGATTTCAAACTGAATCCTAAAGATATAAAACCAAACATAGAATCCAAAACATATAATTGATACATTGGTTCTTAGCTACCAACAATGTCTCACTGATCCCTTTTTCTTTCTCTCCAGTACACCATACTCATTCTCCCACAAGGAACATCATTAGTAATATGACATATTCTTCAAGATCCAACTCTCCATTAGGCACTTTCAGTTGCACTAGTTGATTATTCCACTCCCTATACTCTTCATTCCATACAGCCTGATGTTCAGTGGTTGGATCGAACGCATCCAACATATACTAGTCAAGGTCTTCTTGAACAAACTATGCACGATGTTCCTTGTCCAAAACAATACTCAAAAATTACTATTACTTTATTAAAAAATAATTGTATCACATGAATTAGAGAAATATAATTTACAATTCAAAGTATGTCAAGATATTAATGGTATCCTACTTCTTTGTGGAAATCAAAGAACACTTGCATTAGTTTATGCAACTCCAAGTTTGTTAAAACATCACATATAACAAACATCAGAGTCAAATCCTCTCGACCTAGTAGGTATAGTCCAACTAGTTTCAGTTTTTTCAAACTCCTCATGATGCAAAAAGATAAGCGATATGACAATAAGTAAACAATAATACATATTATGTATGTAAAGACAAGAACAAATGTTACAAAAAAATGTATCATTTCACTCTAGTAACCTCGCATAATACATTATATTCAAATCAAAATCCTCAAGATATATGTAAGAGAATCCAACTGCAAGTGAATTTATTGTCAGATGACCCCCCCCCCCCTTTATAAACATGAGTGCAATAAGGTTCTCTCCATAGCGAATATTACACAAATCAATGTCTGCATAAGCATATGGATCACGCCTTGCTGCTCTGAAGAACACACAAACACACTTTGCTAGTTTCACTAAAAGAATTGTCAAAATTTTCTAGGGAATGACTAAGGTGCATATGTAGCCATGATAATTAGCAACGAAAATAGCAAAAAATGGCAATAGAACTAAAATTTAGTAATTTTGTAGCGAAACTATCGATGTATGTAGTGATTTAGCTAGAAATTGGTTATGTGTATATGTTGTTGATAAATAGCTTTATCAGTTATGGATAAGTTGTCACCAAAAAAAATTCTTTACTTGCAATAGATGGCCAAAATTGTTGTTTTTGCTAAATGTCGATGTCCCCTTCGAAACCTATCAATAAAGAACAATTTGAGAAATCTTTGACCAAAAAAAGAACAATATGAGAAATACGTCTAATCTGATGGAAAGTGTCGTAAAGACAATAGTGATTCATACAAAATATTAAATATTATGTCAAGTCCAGATGAACTGCTTATTATATCTTAGTTAAGAAAACTAGTAAATATACATCATGATTGTCCTTTTAACATTTTATGTTAGAAATATGTAAAAATAGGAAAAAAAATAATCATTCTCTCTGTTTCAAACATTAAAGATTATAACAAAATACACAATAATAAAAACATTGATCATGATTCAAAACTATATATAACAAACTACATTCGCTTAACTAATTACATAAGATTTATAACTTTTATGTCTTCTAAGAGATATTTGCTTACTAATATTCAGATCAACAAAATTACTTGAAGTATTTATATTCTAGAGTTTAGAATTTAGTTACATTTTATTATTATTAAATACTACAATTATGAACAAGAAATCAAGTCTAGGCTTCATAGTACAACATTGGTTGTAATTTGGAAATGTGCTCCAAAATTTTGGACTTGAACGAACGAAAAATGTTGGAGCCTAAATTTCTGTTTCCCTCGAATATTTTACTTTCCCCATTTTCTTCTTATTTTGTTCCTTTTTCCTCATGGTAGAGAAGCCACACACGCCTAAGGCTTAATTCTATTAATATGTATGTTTTTTTTCATTTGTTAGACAATTGTTCGGAAAAATCCCATTAGGTTACTTTTGATCTTAAATTAGTAGATTAGTGAGCCATTTACCGTCTTCTTCCTTTTCTCAGTTGGTGATTTTGGCTGAATCGTTGGAGTTTTATAGTTGATATCGTTGAAGCTTTTTTCTATCCTTTTTAGTACAATGCAATTAATTATTTATTCTCTTCTTAGTTTTTTTTTTGGCGCGCGATTCTCTTCTTTCCGTTTTAAGTTTACATTTAGCTTGTTTATGGATCAATAAATCTTAACCATGGTTGGGCATCTTGAATCCTAAGCCTGCTTAAGTCCGAATCATGTTTATGCTTTCATTATTTCTCTCTTTGTTTTACTTATGTCTTTGTATGAGTATAAGCTTTGAGTCATGGGTATGTGAGAAAGAGTGAGCCGACTTCTATTAGGGAGGTTAAGGATGATCAATATATCCTTGATCCCAATTATTTAGGTTACCTTAATGCTTACCTTAAGAGTAATTAAATAAGACTATAACTTGTATATATGCATCTCCTGCCCAGTAGGTTAAAAGAGAGAGGTTAAGAGAGTCTAAATCATGCTACACCTTATGTAGCCAATGGAAATTATTGCTAGAGAGGACGTTAGTTAACCTACCCTTAATGATCCTTGAGATAGGGAGTAACAACAAGTGATATCTGAGTGAAAACTATGTTCAAGGAATGATTCATCACCGTGAGAGTGGAATGAACACTCTTAGTAGAGCCGGCAGGCCTCGATCATGTACAATGACCAATGATTCATGTTATTATCTTGCTTATCTTCGGTCTTTAGGTTATGCTCTCTACATTTCAGACTTGACGTTATGGAAATTATCTTCTGCTCTTTACTTATTGCACTTTACTTTCCGCACTTTATTTACCGCCTTCAAAATCAGCATAGATTAGTTTCATTTCATATTGTTGTTTTTGAGTCATGGTCAATGTTTTAAAACCGGACCGACGATCGAACATGAGATGTTCTTGGGTAATGGTTCAATGTGGTCCAACCGGGTTCAATGTAGTCCAACCGTAGAAGTTTTTGGACCTTCGTGGACCTTCTTACGGGTCAAAAGAATGCTGGATTGGGTTCTCGGACCGGGTAGGGAGCGGTGTAGAATCCAACTCCAAAACCGAATTCTTCTGATTTGGCTACATCTGGCTACTTGGATCTTCCATCCAGATCTCTCTGCTTTCCATGCGAGTGGATCAATACCATTGAAAACTTTCATATTAGTTCATGTAGCAGTTCATGAACTACTTCAACTCTGCTTTAATCATACATCTTCATAAGTCATGTAGATGATCTTATATTTGTTGGCTGAACGATAAAGTGATCTAACATGTTGCTTCCCTTTCTCTCAAACCATTGAGCCGTTGCTATAGATGAACTCAACAAAAGCCTCTAACTCCTCTTGTTTCTGGTCCGAGAGAGTGATTGTCTCCACCCTGGACGAAGCGTTGCATTTATCTAATTCAACCATCGTCTTAAACATATCTGATCTTGCAGACTATACAGATTCCAAACATATGTCAAGCAAATACCATATGCATCATTTATGTTGCCACCAATGGGAGTATAGTTTATTTAAAAAGAAAACGAATCAGAAAACTAAAACAATTTTCTTTTAAAAATGTTTGCAAACTTGAGAAACAAAAGAGGTCGGAACCGATGAAATCTGATAATAATTAAGGGAACTAAACAGTTGATTTTTTCTCTAAGAATAAACACAATACTGTCACTAGCGACAACAATGACCACAATAGTAACTAGTCGGCGAAATAGCCTTCATTTTCTCTACGGTAAGATTTGGGTGATCGACGACGAAGCCCTCGAACTCCTTGGAGTTAGAAATTGTATATTTCTGGGCTTTGATAACGTTGATGGTAGCATTGCTGAGGGCTTTGTCAGATGGGACTTGGGCGAGCACAAGAACTTGAAGAGCATTCGAAGAGCAAAGAGATGATATAAGCTAGTTTCTGCATAGGTCACGTAGATGCGGAATCTCATATTTGTCAGCTGCATGATAGAGTGACCGAACATGTTGCTTCCCTTTCTCTGAAAGCATAGAGCCGTCGCTATAAACGAACTCAACGAGAGCCTCTAATTCTTCTTGTTTGAGCTCTGAGAGAGTGGTTGATTCCAGCCTCAACGAAGCCTTAAAATTGTCTGATTCAAACATCTTCTTAAACACCTCTGATCTTGCAAACTATAAAAGTTCCACATATGTCAAGGAAAAAACATTAGTAATAAACTCATTTTATTAAAAGAAAAAAAAGGAGTAGATCAAAGAAGTCACAACCAGAATAAGCTTATGTGCGGAAATAGCAGCCTCCTCATCATTGTAACATGCCTTTAAGAGTACATCGGCTTGCTGTTCTTTCACAATCTTTACAAATCCATCCAAGAAAAGCTCTTTGTTTGTTTGAGTTCCCATGGCTTTAGCATACATAGATTTTATCTGGAATAAACGGTTGTACGTAGGATATATATATATATAGGAAGAGCCTTGACGGTCAAAATTACTATTTACTTCGCTTTCCAGATTTTATAAATGAAGGAGGCATAAATATTATGTAAATTTCCTAAATCATTTACGCTCTTCTCTTGGTAATTTAAATAGACAACTGGTGGCTGATTGATGAACATGTCAATGAATGAAAAAAAGTTGAACAAAATTTAGTTCAAGAAATTGAATGAAACAACAAAAAATGAATAAAGAAGAAAAATGTAGAGAAAGAGTTTAATAAATAATAAACATAAATGGTAAACAAAAATATGAACATATGTTTTCAGAATTTAATAAATTAGCAAGTTAACTCTATGGTATACCTCTGATGTTGCTCAAACTAGTAGAAGTTCACTTCCCCTAAAAGAAAATATAAACCAAAGATCTCTAACTCTTCTTATGTTCGTCTATGTGACTTTCTACACACCAACGATATTTAACTAGTTATAGAGTTAATGGGAGAATCATGAGTTAAAGAAGATTAAGTTTAAACTCTTTTTTTTGTACATGATGCGAGGTTAAATTTATTGGATGTCCATGAGTGAATATAAGATTTTTATTTATTATTTTATTTTAAGATTTTAACTACTCTTTTCACTTGTTCCTTATCAAATTTAGAGGAGGAACGTATTTATTTGTTGGTTCGGTCGCATAAAAGGAAAAAGAGAGAAATATAGTGGAAACCATGTGTAAATAGTTTCACGAAAAATTCAATTCAACTGGTACAATTTTGAGGAACAATAAATTTATCATCATTATTTTCTAAAAAGTGGTCACTAACCGAATCAACAATTTGAGAAGAAAGGATTAACTAGGATTAGGACTGGGCAAATAAACCGAATCCAAAAACCCAAATTGAATCTGAACCGATAAAAACAATTTTTAACCAGTCAAATAAAAAATGAATCTGAACCGATCCAAACTTGACATTAATATCGAATGAATCTTGTTTTATGATATTTTCGGGTTATGAGTATCAACCGAACCGAACCCGAACCTAAATGGATATCTGATAGAACCCAAAAAATTTAAAATTCCAAAAATAACTTGTAATAAACATGATCTTAATTCCTAATATATGTATGCGAAGTACAATAAGATATTATGGAACATCCAAAATAATTGTATTACATGAGTAATCAACTCAAATACTTAGCTTAATATATATTTTGGTATTTGGTTAATATTAATATTTGTGTGTTTGATATTAATGCTTAGTTTAATATAGATTTTGGTTAGATCGACTTGAGAAAGGTTTGTGTTTCTCGAACTGTAGTTTCTTTTTATTATCTTCTTATTGTATGTCTAATTTCTTGTCATTGTTTTTTTTTGTTTCAGAATTTCAGTCTTGATGATTGAAGGTTAAAAAGTTGATTGTTGAAAGTGGTGGTTGAAGGTTGAAATTTTTAGAGTTCGTGGATAGTCAGATGAGCAACCGACAACTCATCCAACAAGGTTTCATCTAGAGCAAACCGGTTGTCTCAAACCCTCTCTTCCGGATCTGAACATTTCTCGGGCAAACCCCGAAGAACCCTAATGACCGTCACCACTCACCACCACTGTGACTCATCAGTAGTTCCCACTAATCAGCTCGCAGCAAAACATCCTCTAACTTCAACTCTGACTTGCTTCTTAGAGTCTTGCCGCTCCTACCTCTCTACTTATTGGCCTAAATGTTCAATCACAGATGAATAAGCCACTCCTCACAGCTGCGTTTATTGTTTGTCTCGCTAGATGGGAGAGCTTCTTCGACATCCTTCAGTCTCCATGTTTCACCAACGTCAAGGCGCTGAGTGCCATCTACGGTAAGGAGTTGGGCCAGCTTTTTCACTTAATGGGCTTGGTGAGTTCATTGATGTTCATCTATATTCCTCTCAGCCCAATAATCACAAAACCTGTTTGCATCATTATTTCAAATACTGGGACATTTGTGGGTTTCTCCCACGTAACAAATTCATCCTCAATGGAGGAGAGATCCCTTTCACCATATTCCTCCGCTTTGGAGTGAAACTTTCCGCTATTGTTCTCTGGATCGAGAACTCATTTCAACGCTCGAGCTAAAAGTTTTGTTCGCTTGCCTTTGATGGCAGAAGAACTTGAGATCGGGATCAAACCGATTGTTTTGTAGCCCTTTTGAAAAAGTTTCAGGTTTTCTTCTATGAAGCAGAGCTGGGCTTGTACCCAGTTTTGTGAAACATTCGTATGGGCCCCCACCTTATGGGGCCTCCAGTTCCAAGTTTTTCTTTAATGGGTATATAGTAGCCATTTACGTTAGTCGAGCATTTCTATTTTATTTATTATCTAACTTACTAGAAAACATTGAAGACTGTATTGTCTTTTCAGCTTCTTCTATTGCTGTGTTTTTTAGAACACTAAATGTACTATATTTTGAAGATTTTTGTTTAAGACAGTATTTTGAAGATAAAACTATATTTAGATTGTTCTTTTTATCTTGTTCTATAGTTATTTCTATAAATCTTTTCAATGTTGTTTTTTTTATTATAAAAACTAAGATAAATTCATCTTTATTTTGAATAGAACCCCGAAAATCTCATGTCCGGTTCTGATATGAAGTAAACCGTTTAACCTATCTTTTTAATGCTTAGATTTTCAGTTGTGCAACAAGTAGCTTCTACTTATTGGCAAAGAGTTTGACTCTACTTGTATTTGTTCGTCTCCAAATTTAATATTAATATAAGCGGTTTAAAAAAAAAAAAGAATCATTGCCAAGAGCTTTGTGCTTTCAAGCTCGTTCTTTCTTGACTTGATGGAGGATTTGTAGCCTGCAATAAAAATCAGAATTTACACTACAATCAATGGTTGTAACCATGTTACATGGGTGGACTAAATCATTAGTCAACACCAGTGATTCAGTTTCCGTATGTGTTAACAAAACCTCATCGTTTTTGGCAATGTCTACTTAGTGTTGTGGAGGATCTAGGGGACAGATGACTTGTAACTAGTCTGAATGTAACCATGTTCTATAGAATGACTAGCTAATCTATCAGAAACAACTATCTAATGTTGTGTTAAAAACCTCATCAGAATCAGCATAAGCTACTCCAACGCTAAAGAGAATACCAACAACTGCAGACACCATGGAAAAGCATGGAGAATCTTTTACAATGCATCAAGATCTCAAGAAGTCACTTATTTTTGAATTAATCAGTTCAATGGTTCTTGTAAAATCAAAGACAACCTCAAAATCTAAGACACGAACATATGAAAGTCTGAATTTTATATAAGGGATCATAGCTTCTCATTCTCTCAATTTCTTGAAAATTGTCACTTTTAAAAACAGTTCAATAAATTCTATCAAAGTCCATCAAGAAATCAAAAGGACCATCACCAGACTTGTAAGAGATTCTTAAACTAGATAATAGAATAAATGGTGAAGCTTACCTTGATGGAAACATTGACACAAATATGAAATATTAGTTACACACAGAATATTTTTACAACAAAAGAAAAAAAAATGCTTACGACTCTACATCCGAAACAAAACTCAAATTATAATCAGTCTATAAAAATAATTGTATTATATGAGATAAGGACACAAAATTATGTTTCAAAGATTATTAGATAAACTTCTAATGTAAAATCATTTGATGATAAGTGAACCGGCTCATATCACTTATATATATGATCTTTTAAAACTTTTGATGTTAAGCTTTTTCATTAATACATTCATTTGAGATTATGGTTCTTTAGCAATATTTGAGCAGTATTTGGGCAATGAGATATGTGAAAAAATCTTTTTGAGATCATATATATACAACATACTACTCCAAGTCATTTGTATAGATCACAATGACATACATTAGCTGAAAATGAAACAAAATACATTTTAGAATCTCCAAAACGATCATCCAAAACTTTTCTAGGTTAACCAGGAAAGCTGAGAGAAGGGTAATGCATAATATAATATACAAAAGCTTACAAGGAACAACATGAGATTCATCTCCCTTCTTCTTGATCCTTTCTTCAACTTTTTCATCGCCAATATGAGTTGTCTGGTAACCAGTTTAAGGCATAACCACATAATCAAGGGACGTAAAAAAAAATCTTCTAAACCCTAACCATAAAAGTCATAAACAAAGCCCTAAGCCCTAATAAATCCCCCTAAATTGTAATGACCCCTTAATCAAATTATAACCCAAACTACTAAAACATCAAAACATTGACTTAGACATCTTTGTAACTTCTCCTATCCAGACTTAGGGTTTTCATCTGTCCTGAAATTAAAACAAAACACATGTTGATTGGTTTGACTGTTGTGTTTGAATTCAAGAACGGTTCTTAATTAAACCCTTGATAATTTGATTGATCTGCAATTCTAATTTACCTGTAAATTTCTTTGAATCTAGCACCTTTTCATACCGAACTTACAATTGTTTTAGTTTTGTTGTTTACTTGTTTTTATTCTATTGTTTAGCTTAATTCAAAAACAAAAATCTATTATGCAATTTTAGAGTCTTTGTGGATTCGACCCCTAAGTATTACATTTGTGCTTCTGAATTTGCAGAGTAGCTTAAATGGATAATTTGAGCATATTAGATGGTACACATCTCATAAATTTCTTCATTGGTCTCTTCTTGTTATATTTCTTCGAGAGTTTCTTATGCTAGTGAGGTGAGCTTGGACTTGAAGTCCGCAATTGATTCATGTTCATCCATTTTCAGATCTTCAAAACCAGTGTCTACCATGTCTCTTCTAAAACTCAATTTTTTTTTGTTTCTTTGCTGCCTTACATCCCTTAATCAGTTCAAGAAAAAATATGTGCTACATTGCAATGAATAGTCGTGATAGCTCTTACATTTTATTTCACCATTTTGTTGTCATCATCTGCATAGAGTTTCTCTGATTTTTGATAGCTCTTCATTTGTTCTACAAAATCGTTATCTGTTTAGAAAACACAAGTCCATGCTCTGATATCAATTGTAAATGTGAGAGTTATTTGATACAAAAATTAAAACACACAAGAACACATGAGAAATACCTTCTAAGAAATACGATTTAGATTAGTCCTTTTAAATGCATATACAAGTTTCACTTAAATGTAATTCTTCACCAATCAAAAGAAACCTTGTCTTGCTGAACTATTCTGTGACAACCCGTCCCGCGGACCCCGGCTCACAGCCCTTCAGGGCATTAACCTCAACTCCTCACTTATGAGTCCTCATTGACTCTATAATTAGGTTGTTGGTGCGTTTGGCGTTCCTCGAACTCAAGACCTCACCCTTTAACAACTCTCCCACAGAACAAACTGTCACCAATTGAACTGCATGATCGAGAAGCTTTGAAATACATGCAAGAAGCCTTGTCGGAGATTGAAGACAAAGCTGAGAACTTTCTGAGTTAGGGTCTCATTCATCGGTGGATATTGTGAGGTTGTGGTTTGTGATATGTCCGATAACTCCTTTGGGCTTAGGCCCAATCTGCAACCTAACATAAAGAAGCAGAAGTGATAAGAAGATTGACCTCAATGAAATGGAGTCTGGCCCAGGAGAAATGGACTTACCTATGAAGTCCAAGACGTAAGGTTGATTGTAACATATGAAAGTCTGAATTTTTATATAAGAGGTCATAGCTTCTAGTTCTCTCAATTTCTCAAAAGTTGCCATTTCTTAAAAAAAAAAAAAAATTAAATCAAAACCCATCAAAAAATCCAAAGGACCATCGCTAGACTTGGAAGAAATTCTTGAATCGGACAATAGAATAAATAGTGAATCGACACATGATGAAAACATTGGCACAAAATACACTAGAAACCTCCTTGTAAATCCCTCAAAATCAAACAGATTTTAACTTCTTAGTTTCTTATACTCATGCATAGTAATCAGCATCTGAGAGTCTGAGAAATGAACTCCGTAAAAACCGAGAGATATGACATGTGGGAGACCTGTCAAAAATGTTTGTAACGTAGCATCAACAATTTCTCCCAAAGCAACATCTTATGGGTTTTGACTGATGTACTAAAAGCACTACAGCTTTTTGCAGTGTGCACTAGCCGGATACATAGAGCATTCTAGAGACACAAGCCTAAAAGAAAAAGAAATTAAGTAAGTCACTAAACATTTTCTTATTTCTTCGTAGAAACCAAAAGACACTTACAGTACTTTATGTAGCTCCATATTTGTTAACTCATGTAGCAAACACAAGGGACAAATCTTCTTGACATATTAGATCTAGTTCAATTAGTTTCAGTTTTTCAAATGTTTCCTAATGCAAAAAGAGAAGCGAGAGGACACTGAGTTTACTTAACACAAGATTATATTGTAACCACAATAAAAAAAATTACGATAAAAGTGAAAAAAACAAAATGTTTAAGAAACTATCCAAAACAAACCCCCAATCAGTCTATAAAATAATTGTATTATGTGAATGAGAGAACCAAAATTATGTTCCAAAGATTATCATATTAAGTTGGATGAACTTCTAAAGTAAATTATTTGGTGATAAGTGAGTTGGCTCATATCACTTATATATATGATTTCTTCTAACTTTTGATGTTAGAATTTTTCATTAATACATCCCTTCGAGATGTTGGTTCTTTAGCAATATTTAAGACGTATTTGGGCAATGATCTATGGAAAAAAAATTGGGATCATATATTGGGTTAGATGGTGTTGATATAGGTCTCTATATATCTACGTCATTTTCAGAAATGAACTTGAGTGTTTTCATCTCACGTGTAGAGATCATTTCTTCTTGATAAAAACATACTAGTAAGCTTTTCATCGGTTCCATGTTCAGCAGTAGGTGGCGCCTTGTAACCTGTTCATTTTATAGGCAATATGAGAGTCTTCCATAACCACTAACATCATTAAGCACTCTTAATATAAGATAAGTAATAAAATAGACACTAATCAAAAGATTGACTGGATTTTAGCATTTGAACATATACACACCAATTGTGGTCTATGAACTTTCTTAACACTTTGTAAAGTAGCATTTCTTCCTAAAAAATCACATGCGTCTGAAAAATAAACCAAACCACAAAAGAATTTCAATGTGAATATAAAATATATAATCCAAAACATGAATTCACACATTGGTTCTTAGCTACCAACAAAGAGTGCCATTGGTGAATCACCTTTCTTCTTTCTTCTCCCCGGTATACCAACCTCATTCTCCAATGAGGAATTTCACTAGAAAATATGGCATATTCTTCTAGATCCAACTCTTTCTCTTCTTGCACTTGACAGACTACATCATCTTCATTTCATACAACCTCATGTTCAATGGTTAAATCGTATGCATCCAACATATATTAATCATATTCTTCTTAAAAAAACATCACATGTGACACCCTGTCCAAAAAAATACTCAAGTTACTACAGTCAATAAAAGATATCATATGAATCAGGGAAAGAGAATTACATTTCAAAATTCGTCAAGATTTGCATCAAATATCTCACAACTAACATAGCACTAAGACTTATCTTTCTTTCAAGGCCTTACTGTAGGTTTTCTCTAGTTTCAAACCCAATTATAATATAGATAAAGAATGAAATAAATATTCAGATTCATATTCAAAATAAAAGAGAAGGAAAACAAATCCGTTCCAATTGCTTACCAAATTCTTCAAATTGTGAAAGAACAATGGTTTTTCATAGATGCATGAAAAACGTGTTAAATTGAACCTATATTGATAAAAGTTAGCAAAAGAAATATATAAAATGTTAAATAAAATTGTAAGAATAACATGCAAAATTTCCAGAGTTCTAAGCATCTTCTGAGCACCAAGACTTTAAGGACTAACTTCTCCTTTACTAACTTACTGCATGTTTCAACAGAAGTCAAAATCCTTGAAAACTTTAAATCCTAAAAAGTTTAGATTTGTCTGATTCAAGGGGATTTACAGGGTGTTTTCTAGTGTGAGTATTTGTGTGATTCATATTTTTTTTTAGCGTTAAAAAAAAGGGATGAAACAAATACTCACACTAGAAAACACCTTGTAAATCCTCTTGAATCAGACAGATCTAAACTTTTTAGATTTTCAGCCCATGCAAAATAATCAGCATCTGAGAATCTGACAGATGAACTCTATATAAATCAATATATGTGACATGTAGAAGCCTTGTCAAAAAACTATATGAATAAGGGACACACAATTATGTTTCAATGATTATTATATTAAGTTAGATGAACTTCTAATGTAAAATCAGTTGGTGGTAAGTGAATCATTGCATATCACATATATATGAGATATCTTCTAACTTTTGATGTTAGATTTTGTCGTTAATACATCTCTTCATGATGATGGTTCTTTGGCAATATTTGAGCAGTATTTGGGCAATGATTTATGGACAATTTTTTAAGAACATATATTAGGTTGGATGACATGTATATTAGCAATTAACTTGAGTATTTCATATCAGATATGTCTAAGCTATTTAGCTTCTTAACTCCATGTAAGATAATCATAATTTGAGAATATGACAAATCAACTCCACATAAATCGAGACATGTGACATTTGGTAGACTTGTCACAAATGTAACTACAACAACCTCTCCCAAAACAGTATTATATATATATATATATATGATTATTGTATTAAAAACAAAGCAGCTTCTTGCAATGTGAAATTTTTTTTATTTGTGAGAAACTACACCTTGTGAATAATTAATTGAATGTAAGAGCTGATGAAAATTTAAGCTTACGAATTCGTGACTTTGAATGTAGAGAATAAGATTTTGTGATAAGCCTCAAAAGTATTAGTATAATAAAAGATGTTAATTTTTGTTTGGTTTAGTAAGAAAGTTAGTTTATGAAAGATGTGATCGTTTATGCAATATGTAATATATTGTTATTTTCTAAGGATTTCAGAATGTTTTGCTAGGTTCTTTTGTTTATGAGTTCCCACTTTCAAACATGTCTTCCAATTATCTTTGATTGTTTTCTTACGGAAAAACAAAAAAAATAATATAGGAGAGTTGATATGTATTGTCTTTATGCACTTCTCATCTTTTCCCTTCATTTTTATCATAACTTTGCATCATTTAACATCGTAAATAAGCATTTTGGTCTAACATCTTGTATTTTAGAAAACTAGGGTTTAATCTTGCCTCTTGCACAGTTTTGAATATTTTCAGGTGATTTGTGAAGCTGCAAATGCTTGGTGTGATGAGTTGAAGACATATAAGGTGTAGAGAAAATCCAAGAAATGAGCTTGGAGATTAAGAGGATTTGTAGCTGCAGATATGACTTGATAGGCCGCTAAGGAAGAAGAGAAGAATAGGTGGTAGCATGCTTCCAGACCGCCAGAGACCACAATACTTATCATATTGGTAGCACTTAAACGTAGGTAACCACTACTACAAGCTCGCTTCAATGGTGAAGAACAAACTCTATGTGGAGGCATACACTGGGGCAAAGACCGCTAAGATAGACCACTCTAGGGAGTGACATGAGCAATCACCATTGCTGATATCAACCGCTATCAAAATGTACTCGTCTATTTTGTATTCAATCTATTTTGCCATGGATAACCCTGGTTTCTCTTTTCTCTATCATGAATATTTGTTCTGAGTACAGTTTATAACATGTTTTATTAAAATATACTTTTGTTCTGATTAGCTCAAAATCCAAGTATTTGATGAAATACTTGAAAATCATTTGTCTTGAATCGTACATCAACTTACCACTGTTCTTCCAAGATATTTGCAAATCCACCAAATGACTAGTTTGTTCTTTCATAGGGATATGATAATTTGTAACTTGACTTCGATTTGAGTTATATAGAGTATCCAGAAATGATGGTCAAAATGACTTAATTTTTACTTTTATACTTCAGGATTTGAGATGACTCAAAGAAGACACGAATACACATCCTAACTTTTAGTTTGGACCAATCAGTAAGTGATTTTGAAATAAGAACCATAAGAGAAGGAGATGAGCAGTTTTAAATTTTGAGTTAATAGCCGACAAAATTACATGCTCAGATGTTTAAATCAGAACAACTCAATTTATCCTCATATGTTTAAATCAGAGCCAACTTACGAGTACAACTCAAAACTAGAACAAACAAACTTAACTAGTTGAAAAATCTTCTTCGATTACATCCCTCAGTTTCATCTCATGATCCAAAATACGGTTTGGTGTAATCAGGCCTCGAAGGTTTCTCCATTAGCCTCGGCTTGCTTCTTCTGGTAGTCTTTAACTGATGCTTTGATGGCGTCTTCTGCGAGCATACTGCAATGTAGTTTTACCAGTGGGAAAAATAGATACTTTGCTATTTGCCTGCAAAATTCAACCACTTTGAGAATTTTCCCAAACAAAACCATCAATCTTTTATCAATAATTGCATGCAATGATTCCAGAAACTGAAACCAAAAATGAAAAAAAATTACTTGCCAATTCTTTATGGTTAAGACTTCCTCCATGGATTTTCCCTTGACCCATTCAGTCGCTATAAAACATAATTAACAAACATCACCAAACTTACGAGCTTTAGCATTGAGAGTTCAATGTTGTTGCACCAAAAAAAAAATGATAATTTACAAAATGTACTATACAAGATATCTCACTATAAAAGAAACAAAACATCGATTCACAATTATATCCCTAATTACGCAGCTAGAAGATAAAAATTGATTCACAATTTCTCATAAAGATTAAACATACCAAGGGAGGAAGCGGCAATGGCGGAGACACAACCAAATGTCTTGAATCGAGCATCAGCGATTATATCGGAACCATCAAACTTAACCTGAAGCTTCATTAGACCATCATTAACCCCGGTCTCTTAACCGGGATTCTTAACTTCGGATAAGAGATATAAAAGCCTTCTTTTAGCTGAAAAGTGTAAAAAAAATTTTGTTAAATTATGAGTTAAGAACTCTGGTTAAGAGACTGGGGTTAATCATGCCTTTAGATCTCCACAGGCAGGAGCTCCTACAAATCCAGTGCCAAAGTTAGGATCATTCTTATCGAATGATCCAACTTTTCGGGGGTTATCAAAATGGTCGATCACAATTGGATGGTACATTCGAGAAGTGATAGTGAATGGTGTAGAGTTTCCTGAAGAAAGTTCTAAGAGAGACTTTCTCGCAGTTTGCCTTAACATCGTTATTGTTTAATCTCTCTCTTGAGCTTCTTGTGAAATTCTAGGGGTTGAAAAGTAATTTTAACTTGTGAAGGAGTTTGTTAGAAATATATTTGGAACTAAAAATATCTTGTGGAAATTTCACTTTTGTAAAAAGAAAATAATACATAAAATTTTGAAGGTAGATTTACAGAATTTACACATTAGAAAGAAAAAATAATCATTTACACGTTAGATAAATATATTAAAGGAAAATGAATGAAATGCTGGAAAATTAGTTGAAAGTTTGGGTTGAATTTCCAGTAAAATTAATAACCTCACAATTTAAATATTTATATTAATATATATATATATATATATATATATATATATATATTTATACATAATTTT
Source organism: Sinapis alba (assembly GCA_012274485.2). Taxonomy (NCBI): domain Eukaryota; kingdom Viridiplantae; phylum Streptophyta; class Magnoliopsida; order Brassicales; family Brassicaceae; genus Sinapis; species Sinapis alba. The sequence continues at coordinate 37,726 of MU106175.1, read as the reverse complement.
AGAAACTCAATAGAAAGATACTTCCATTGAGAGTGCTCTTATCAGGCTTTCCAAACCATCTATTGAACAGTGCCCTCTTGTATTCTCATAAAATGAGAGAAGGAATACAAATATTTTAAATATATCAATCATTGTTTTTTTTTTACTTGAACCACAAATCGATATACATCCTCCCTCATATCTCTTTTACGTTTGTGCATGCATATTCGCACGCTTAACCATGTAGTCCTTAACTGCTGCCTTTATAGCGTCTTCTGCAAGCATACTGCAATGAAGTTTCACAGGTGGCAACGATAGATGCTTTGCTATTTCGCTGCCAAAGTAATTACCGCAGCAAAGTATTAGCATTTATATTTATAGAAATTCTCACCGTTAACGTGAGAGAGAGAGACAACATCTGTTAAACCGTAATTTACGTATTCTTGATGGTGAGGACTTCGTCCATCGTTTTGCCTTTAACCCATTCCGTAGCTGAAAAAATCAAATCAATCGCGTCATGAAAATAATGACATTCTTTTTCTTTTAAGAAGGTTGATATGCATTTATTGATTTATTAATAGTCAAGTAAAATTTTCAAAATATAATCTTACTTGACCAAAAATCTAATATATTAAAATTGAAGTACAAATATAAAATAAGTCTGATTTTTCCTCAATAATTACAATTCTATGTCATTGAACTTAAACAAAGTAGTTTCACACTTACCTTAACCCATTCATTTTTTATACCAAATAAAAATTAACCATCCTTACACACGCTTGCTAATTAATTTATACCATCACATACCTTATATGTATTCAAAACCAATATTCCAGATTTAATAGTTTACTAATCAGCACATACCTTATATTATCCAATCCAATACTCCATTAAACCTATAGTTTGTAATACTTTTCTTTTAGCTAACCCATTACAAACCAAACCAAACTATTCATCATGATTTCTTAACCATAATTTAATCAATATTAAATTTATGATTTTCTATTTTTGCCAATTAATTTATATTCCGTCTATAGTTTTTATATTATGCATACCAACATTTTGTATATAGATCTAATCAAGGTTTGGTCTAGCTAATTTATGGTTTATCATATTAATGGTTTTGTAAATTTTCGTTTTTTCTGTGTGCAGAATCGAAACTAAATATGCTATTTTGGTAATTTATTGTTTAGCAAATTTATTGGGTGGTCTATTTTCAATTTTGTGTGTACAAAATCTAAACTATTTATGCTAATTTTTTTTCACAACTCATTACTATTCATTTTTTTCTTCTAATTCCACGCAGTCACTATTAAACTCAGAAGATCATACCTAGACATTTGTTTCTTCAAAAACAAATCAACATTACAACTTTTTTTCTCTTTATTTACGTAGTCATCATATCAAAACATGATATCTATATAATAACAAATCATCATATTCTTTTATTAAAACTTTCAAAACATGTATTCCTTATATGTAGAAAGGATATTCTGTTTTTATTATGATATAATTAAAAAATGTATATAAAATCATTTAAAATCGTATCTATCCTATTTAACCTACCCATCCCAATGTCCTATATAACATTAATTAGGTTTGCTAAATTTTTTTTTTAAAAAATCTGTTCTTATTTATTATACATTCTTCTTATTTTTGAATGTTTTTAACTTTGTTTCATTATTTTTGGTTTGTCTAAATAATGTATTTGTTTCAAAAATTTCAATAAAAATTGAACTTTATATTCAACTTTTTTTAAAATAAATTATAATATAATTTAATAAAACCAACAAGTATACATAAACCTCTAATACTTTATTGTTTAATTTACCTAAACTAAATAAAAGTACAACAAAAAAAACAAAATCTCATAGTTTATAAATAAAAGCTAATCACATTGACAAGACACACTAATGTTAAACCTGAAAAATCATATGAATCTATAACATAATGAGTCTAAAGTATAAATAATTAAATTGATTTTTCAAAAGATTATGAAAAACAAACTCCCGCGCGGATGCACGGGTCAAAAGCTAGTTTGATTTTAAAATGTAAGTTGAAACTTGATGTTATTAACTGATTGGTGATTGTGGAATGCAAACTAAGTTTTTAATAAGTTTTCATGAACATATAAATTTTCCGTTTCACAAAAATGCCATTTTCTTTTTCAAAGAAAAACAAAATGTCATTTAATAACTATTTTTATTTCACAAAGAATGATTATTCTACTTTTCCAATATGGTTTATATATTTAATCTTTTTATTATTCTGAATAATCAATAAATTTTTGTTTAAATCATTTTATTTAATTATGTGTATATTAAATAAAAATATAGTAGTATATTTTGTAACTTTTTAAAATTCGTGTGAAATGTGTTTTGTACCAAAGAGAACCCTCACCTAATGAAAATGATTTTTTTTTGTTGTTGTAAAAACTGAAAGAGTAGTAAACACGCAAACAACCAAATCTCATATCAGAGTCTATCCTTTTTCCCCTCTTTAATAAAAGAAAACATAAGATGAGATCCAACATACCGAGGGAGGAAGAGGCAATAGCTGAACCGCAACCAAAAGTCTTGAATCGAGCGTCGATAATATGACCAGAATCATCATCGACTCTGATCTGGAGCTTCATCACGTCTCCACAGGCTGGAGCTCCCACCAATCCTGTACCTACATTGGGATCACTCTTATCGAATGATCCAACGTTACGAGGGTTCTCGTAATGGTCTACTACATTCTCATGATACTGTCTAGCCACCACGACCGATCTTGAATATTGTAGCCCTGGAAGAGCCCTTTTAGCAGTTTGGATTACTAGCATCATCGCTTTGAAAGATAAAGCAAGTTTTTGAAATCGATGAGTTTAGAGAAGTTTATGGTATACGTCAAAGATAGACAAATTCGGTTGGAATATATAAACACACGATGGATGTCAAAGGAAGCAGTCTTGATAACGTGAGATGACTTGGCATTTAAGTTACTCGAGTTGCGACATGGTCATGGAGATGTGTATTTACATTGTTGAAAAAGTAAATAATATGTAGAATTTGGGTCCATTAAAAGGTCGAAGCTATTTTTTTTTATTTTTAACACAAGGGTCGAAGCTATCTTAGATTAGACTAGTTAAGTGCTCAAATGCACTAAATTGGAAAAATATAACGACGACTTTTTAATAGTGGCGAATAAAGATAAATTAAATAGTTGAAACATTAAAAAATCAAATAAAATAAGAAGTAATCAAATATGAAATTGCCAAACATTATCTACTGACACTCAAGTCATACATCATATTGCCTATTCAAATTCTACATAAGTATAACTTTTTACTCCTACTAATCTTTATTAGTAATCACAAGTAACAACTTAATATGTTTCATATTAAGTGTTATTTTAACATTTTTTTCTTGTTACATAAAAAATATTGTTTTACAATTTCAATGCATTTTATATTTACTTTTAGTTCAATATTAATTGCAAAATGCATTAATTTTATAAATATATATATTTATCTAAAATAATATTCATTATGTTTCTTAAAGAATGTCATTTTGATACTTTTCACACATATTAAGAAAATGATTATAATGCATTTATGTGGTAGCTATTCAACCAATAATGTTTTAGATAAATAAAAATATTTATAAAACCAATGCATTTTACAATAAATATCAAAATAAAAACATTAATATATAAACTGCATTGAAAATTGAAAACGACACTCTTTAAGAAATGAAAATAAAACCTCAAAACGATACTCTTTGCAAAATGGAGAGAGTATTAATAAATAAATAAATAACATTAATGAAAAATTAAACACATTTCAATCAATTTTTTAATATATTTTTTAATATGTGTGAAAAGAATCTGAATAATATTCTTTGTAAAACGAAAGAGTATCGTACAACAAAGATCAACAGTCTTTTAGCAGCTTGTTTAAATGGGAGACTGTTGTCCATTGAGAAGCCCACATTCCTTAATTTGTGGTGTTTCAAAAATCCAAAGTTCCAAGAAAGTCATGTCTTTGATGACACGTTCTGGTGAATCCAAGCAAATCCAAACCGATTCAAGTTTATCTGAAATTACGAAACTTTTATTTAGCAGCACATGAGTCCATCATATTATGCCTATTCAAGTTTCCATCACAACACATTGATCACCAGCTGGTTTACTTGACTCACAAGTCAAAACATTCTTACTACATAGGTTTTACAACAAAGTGAGTGAATCTGACAATAACAAAATTCTTCAGGCTTGAGCACCGAGTTCTAGCAGTAAAGTGTGATTTATCGCATCAGATCCCGGTCCCTTAAACTGAATCGGACCTGGAGAACAAGATAAAAATGAACACTTAAAAACAAGGGCAATTCTTTTAAATAGTTTTTTTTTAAAGTTTTTGTCGCAAAAATAACCCTAAAAAATAAAATGACCAAAATAACATTTAAAAAAAAAAATCAATTTTTTATTTATTTTTGAAATTTGAAACTCTATCCCCAAACTCACCCCTTAACTCTAAACCCTAAAGTCTAAATTAGTTAATCCTAAGAGTATAAATGCATATAAATAAAAAATTTAGTTTCTAAAAAAATTATTTTGATCATTTTTTTTCCTTAAAAACTATTTTGGTGAAGAAAAAACTAAAATGGTTTATCTAAGGGAATTTCTCTAAAAACAATTACTAGTTTAAGCAGAGGTATGATGATTATGTGAACAAACCAGGACTAATGTATCTATTCTTCAAAGCCCATTCTTCACGCTGTGACGCAAATTTCTTAAACGGTGCGCCTGAAAATTGACCAGAAGTGTGAGATAGAGCAAACGAGTACGCTAAAAGTTTTGAGCTAAAGGATTTCACCTTCCAGTTCAACCATAGCTTTCTTGATAACAGGCTTGAATTTACCTGCAACATAATAACATAAATAAATGTTAATAACAAAAAAAAAATTATCGAAGATTTCAAAAAATAATTGTAAAATACCATGTCTTCTCTCAACATCCATCAATGAAGTGAGCGGTGTACCACCAACGGTCCATTTCTCAACTGGAGCAGCCAAATTCCCAACCTGCAAAAAGAAAAAAAAACATAAACAAGAATTATAAGTAACCTTGAAATAATGAAACATTCTATGATATTTTTCAAGAAAAGGATGAAAAAAGTTTATTTAACCGATGAGATTAAACCGGTCTTTCCACTCTGGAGAAGTGATCCTGCACCGTAACCCAATGCGTAGCAGTACGTTGCATCGAAATTTGTAGGCAATCCACATCTTCCCTCATACCTAAACACATGACAATAACATATGTTGAGGCTAATTAGTATCTAATCTATGTGTTCTTTATAAACTTTTAACTCAAATATATATATATATATATATATATATATATATATATTCTAGGCTAAGTAATATACCCAAAGAAGTGTGATTTCCCCATGAACTCGCGTTTATATGAACCATCCTTCTTCTTTTTCTCTAACTCTGTTTCAACCATTTGAATCAGCATTTTCTCTGTCTCTATTTTAGCCACCTGATGATTTAAACATACAGATGCAAGATTAACCGGTTTTGAGTTTGAATCTTAATCAGTGTTTGGTTAAACAAGATGGTCCCAAGAAACAGACCTGGACATTTCCATGTGGATCTCTCTCAAGCATCAGTTGTTCCTGAATTGTTTGAGGAAGAAACTCAAAAAGCTTTAGAGTCTCCTCTTTGAGATTCTTCTTCCATTGTCCTTCTTCATCAACGTTTCCTTGGGCTAAGATTTCATTCAGTTCTGAAATAAGCTCTTGGACCTTCAAAATGGAACATAAATGGATGTTAAAGAAGAAAAACATTGAGAAAAGAAAAAATGTAAGAACCATCTTACTGGAGAATTTATAGATTTATTGATACCTCAGGGATGAAATCAATAAGACCTTCAGGAACAAGAATGACACCATAGTTATAACCATTTTCAGCGCGTTTACAGATCACATCAACAATGTAATCCGTAACGTTTTTCAACGTTAGCTTCTTCTCGGAAACCTGCATAAGTAGTTTATAGTTCTCAAACCAAATACTTAGCAAACTGAAAGTGAGGATAAAAAGCTTGAGTAAAACGCAAGTTACCTCTTCTCCAATAATGGTAATGTTAGGATGGGTTTGCAAAGCGCATTCAAGTGTAATATGAGAAGCAGCACGGCCCATAAGACGCACGACTACATAGATAAATTAAGAGATGAAATGAAATTGTAGTTTGTTATCAAAGATTCTTCATTTTACTAAGAGAAGAATTAAACTTACAGTGATAGTATTTTCCCGTGGAACGTGCATCGATCATAACATTTCCAATCATTTCTGAGTATATCTGCATGAATATAACTAAGTGATAGCTTTTTTGAGATCCATGTTACACTTGCTTACCTTGCAAGCTGTATCAAACCCGAAACTTGTGGGGACTTCTTTGCTCTTCAGATCACCATCTATTGTCTTGGGACACCCAATAACCCTAGTTTTCATGTTTTTACCTCTGGAAACCGAATAAGAAAGTTACCAATCAAATTAGTGAGAAAGTTCACACTCACTTAACTTATCTAATGGCCACTCTTGAAAAAAATGTACCTGAAGTATTCAGCGAGGAGACAGGCATTAGTATTAGAGTCATCGCCACCAATAACCACAAGACCATCTAAGTCCATCTTTGTTACAGTATCTTCAGCTTGCTTAAACTGCAATGCGTAGCAAACTGGTGCTAATTAAATCCCATCCTTAAAATGCATATCGATGAAAGCCACAAACATTGTAGATATTGAGAAGGTTCAAAGAGAAAAAAAAAAAAAAATTGTTTACCTGCTCTGGAGTTTCGATCTTGTCTCTTCCACTGCATATCATATCAAATCCACCCTGTAAAATGACACAACATATATTATCAAGAAAGAAAATACAAAGGCTCCTCTTTAATTCGTATAAGGTTCTAGTTCCAACTCTTCATGACCAATTTGATTACTCCAAATTAACCATCAATTAAGAGTATCCATTCTGGTTTAAGCAAATCCGAACCTAGATAACCGAAATGAAGAGAAAAATAAAAATTGATCTGGTCCTTTTTTCCCATATCCGAATTAAACCAAAAGAAAACCGAAATTAAAAAAAACAATAAACCGATAAAAACATTGTTTCATTGAAAAGTCCCTTGAAATTAACATAAACGGAATGATGGATGGTCGTTTCCGCTCATACCTGGTTTCTATAAGGATAGACAAAATCAGAAATGAGCTCAACATATTTTCCTTTCATGATTCCAGCGGGACCACCACGAAAACCAAACAGTGTGCTTCCTTTCGCATGTTCCTCCAAGTAATCTAACCAAACCAGCAACAACATTAACACTTCAAAACCACACCAGCTTTAGCTTTTGTTTCGATGCAAAAAAAGAAAAGAAATTGTCTTAACCGAAAATTCCGCAGATAACATTGTGTCCTCCAGGTGCTTGACCACCAGACAAAACAACACCAACTTTCAGCTTTTGGTCCGACAGAACTGAATCATCAGATTGGTCTGAAACCAATAAAGCCGATGGTTGTCCATACAGATTTGGGAATAGTTTCGCAATCTCCTCTGTAACAAACCAATCATCAAAATCAAATTGAAAAAGACAGAACCCGGTTTACTCTAGCGGATCCGGTTTAGTAAGAGTAATTAAGACAGTAGGATGACCAGTTCACCTGAATTTCCGGCGGCGGAGCTCAGAGGACCATCGACGATCTTAAAGGGGCTTTTAAAAACGGAAGGAAGTGGAAGCGCGTGATCGATACGACTCACTTGGACTTCACTGTATACAGAAGGCACACGGCTACTCGCCGGAGGATTGATCGAGATTCCGGCGATGTCTTCTCCGGTTAAGTCATACGGTGATGCCATGTGTAGAGGTGTTTGGACAGTGTTCCTAAAAGGTGTAAGAATTTCAGATAAGTGTCAGGTAATGTTTGGATAAGTTTCTCAAAATAAGGTAATGAATTACAATGTCCGAATATTCCAATATGCCAAAGTGTGATCATAATTGCTTAACTATGGTTTTCTTAATGTTCTTGTTTTAAGGAACAGCTAGATTTTAACCCGCGGATATTTTTCTATTTTATAAATATATTTGATATTATTAAAAATATAAAAATATATAATTTCATTTTAGTATTATATATTGTGTAACTTTATAATATTATTGTTTATATTTCTTTTTCAGCATTATTAATATATAATGATTTGGTTAAACAATTTTACTTTGTTATTAATTTTTATTTACTAATATTTTGTTCGATTTATATACAATAAAATTATAATATGAAATAATCAAATAGAGAACCTCTATCAAAATATGTTTTTTCCTTTAATTTATATACTTTGCATATAATATATTTTAATTTTTGTAAATTTATATTACAACAAATAAATATGTTTAAGATAATTTATAGTTATATATTGTATTTAAGAAATTAGGCTTTAACATATATAATTTTAGTATTTTACAGGATTTATAAGTAAAAAAAATATTTTGTTTAAATAATATAGCCCTATTGTTTTAGTAAATTTTACACATAGTAATATATAACATATTGTTTTATTAAATTTTATTGATATAGGATATTTTTTGGATGTTATGATATTAAGTTTTATGTGTTTTTTTTAATTAAGACTTCAAAATATTAGATTGCTTTAATTTTTACAACATATATAGTTAGTTTTTTCGTAGTGCCTTTCAGAAAGTTATTCTTTATTATCTATGATTTTATCTTTTGTAAAATTTGAGATATTAACATTTTGAGTTTAAATATTTATTTTCAAAATTTTATATTTTGTCAAGAAAACTTTGGAAAATTATCCAATTATTTTTGAGTTTGGAACAATACATGAATTTTAAATTTGTTTTTGTTACTATATTAATATATTATTTTATAAAAAATATTTTTTATATTTGGTAATATTTTTTTTAAAAAAATAAACCGTTTCTTATAATTAAAATAAAATAAATTTATAATTAAAATTTTATTGGTCACTAATATTTTAAATGAATTACTAAAATTTCATACTTTACTAATAATGTATTTTTTAAAATAGTACATGAACCAAAGGTTATTATATAGTATTATTTTTTGTATATAAAAATTTTAAACAATATATTTCTGAGAGTTTCAAAATAATTAAAAATATAATATATAGTTGTAGATATAAAAGTTTAATATGTGTTAATACATTTATTTTTGTATATATGTATTATATAGTTTAAGAATTTTAATCCATTATAATGATGAGTGATAATTTATTTAAGTGAAAGAATCAAAATATAAATTTTATTAATTTACTTATTAAATATATTTTTCATATTCAATTTATATAGCATTGTTGTCTTTATATAATACAAAATATAATTATAGAATTTATAAAAAATAGTATAGAATATTTATTTTGTTTTTTTATAATATAGTTTTAGTTAACATTTATATATAATAATATTATATTACTAATTACGAAATTTATTAATGTATTATTAAAAAAATATTTAATTTTTAAGTAAGATTTTGTTAGATTCTTTCTCAACAGATTTTATTATAAATTAAAAAACAAAAACAAATTTATAGTTAGTTCATTATTAATATAAAGAATCATTATGTCATATTAAGTAATTAATCAAATGGTCCTACTAAAACTTGTTTATAGTAGATAAAAATAGGACTCTATTTTAATAGAGTAGATATAGTTTTATACTGAAATATATTTTATAATTATCTCTTCTCTTACACATTATTTTACTAACTAATTTGTATATGAGTCATCTTCATATTTAATTTCAACAAAAAAAATAATGATATAACTTTTAAAAATGATGACATAGCATATATCTAATTATAACAAATACAATGTTCCTTATAAAACTATAATATGATAACAACTATTAACTCATATATCATAACAAATAGTATAATTTAATTGCAAAAATATTATTTTGATAAAAAATATTTAAATATGTTACTGATTAATAACTCATATATAAATTACTTTTAAAATTATATATATGTCACAATAATAAAAATAAACTAAATATAATCACAAATATATTTGTACATCAACTTGCATATCATATTATATATATATATATATCATAAAATTAGTTTATAAGTGTTGCATTAACAAATACAAAACTAAAAGTAATACTAATCAAATTCATTTTTGAAAAATTGCTTGAAATACATTAAAGGGGGGGGGGTTATTGGAACCAAAAATTTGTGTAGAATTTGATGATTTTATAAGTGGAGTAGATTAAACAAGTATTTTATGAACTATTATCAAATATTTTATATTGATTTTTATTGATTTTTATTGATTTTATGGTTTTCATATATATCTTTTTCAAAAAGAATTTCCTTCTAAGATAATACGTACAAGTTTTTCTAGAAATTTTCCAATTTTTTTATGTAATATGTAAAGCATATATATCATCACGTAATTGATACATATTACTTATATCACGTTTTGTTTTATATACAATTTTTAAGTATGCTTGATTTGTCCTTGAATGGAACTGGAAAATTATAGTAAGTATAGTACATACATGTAAATTTTGTTAGAGTGAATGAAGTTGAGTTTGGAACAACAGTACCTCTTCACAAATTTATAGTTACATGAGCAGTTCTATCTGTTAAGCAATGTTTTTTTTTCTGAAAATAATTCAATGTATTCGACTTTACTCTTGATCGATTACATATTTTTTTTGTTTGTTAACATTTCTCATGAGGTTAGTTAGAATGATAAGAATGCCCACAAGATTGCTAGAACTAACGTAACTGTAGTTGTGCTTCTAGATTATGTTCTTAAAAACTATAAAAGAAATGAAATATTTGTGTGTGTTTGTATGTGTGTGTATTTTTGTTACAAAGATTTTAAAGATCTTAGGAGTATACGTGGTATTCTCAAAGTTGAGTTTCAATGAGTAAAATTATAGAGAATTTACTTTCCAATAAAAGTAGAATTTAATAGAATTGTAAAATCAATGATAAACAAACTTTCCGATAACAAAGAACTTTGAATAGTGTTTAAAAATCTCCAAACCAATAATAGTAGATTTTACTAAGGGCTTGATTGGTAGAGCATTAGCATAAGCATTATGCTTGTTATTATCCAATCAACATTTGTTACATAACCATTTAGAAAAGCATTTACAAGATGCTAATGCTCTCCAAATGCTCTTTCCTCAATGCTCTCATATGAAGCTTTTGGTAGAGCATTTGCAGCTAGAATATATAATTTTTTAAAAATAATTATATATAATTCATTTATTTTTATTTAATATATAAAATTATGTTTTATAAAAAAAAATTATATTTAAAAATAGTTTTTACTTTTTTAAAAGAACAATATTTCACATTTAAAACATAATATAATTTATATATTGCACATATCATTCATTATTGTAATAACAAAACATAAAATAATATATATTATATATCATAAAATAAACGTATATATATTATTCAGAAATAAATAAATTTTATATCATATATTAGTTTTTATGATAATATTATAGATGAATTATTTACAGCTCTACCAATAAATAAATAATAATAAATAATATATAATTTATTTTAATTTATTTAATAATATTAAAAATTAATTTTATATCAAATTTTTTATAATATTTTTAAATAAATTTTACATTTTTAAATAAATTTTACATTTTTAATTAAATTTTACATTTTTAAATAAATTTTACATTTAGTTTTTTCAAAATAATAATATTTGACATTTAAAATTTATTTTAATTTATATTATTAAATAAGATTTATTATTTTTAATTACAAATATATTATTAATATATATTATAATTTAAAATATATTATATACTAACTTTTATGATAATTTATATATTATATACTAACTTTTATGATAATTTTAAAATGTATACTGCTACTGCTTTACCAATCACTTTATTAAAAACTTTAATGAGAGCATACAGCTTTTGTAGCATACAGCTTCTGCAGCATACTGCTACTGCTTTATCATCCGCTGTGCCAATCGAGGCCTAAGATTTTAGAAATTCATACACCAATAAAAACAGAATTTCAGAATTTTATAATTCCTCAAAAATCATTTGCCAATAAACCCCTTAAGCTGGATTCCACTTCTTTAAAATACACTCAATCAAAAAATTATAACATTTGAATTTAAGGTTTACTTATGATTATTTAGTATTTAGGAGTTGAATTTGAATTTATAAACTTATATAAAAAAGTTCTAAAGATTGTATAAATGATTTAGAAGGATTAATTTTATCTTTTTCATAATAAACTTAAGGTAATTATGAAAATAGTTATTATTTAAAAGTCATATCAAATTTAAGGTTAAGTTAAAATCTCTCTAAACGTTTTGATAGTTAAATTCTTAAACATTTATTTAAATTTATTTGTTCATTATATTAATTGAAAATTGATTTTATTAGTTTAACGTATTATGACTATATATTTAAATATAGACATATTTGAAATAAATAAGCATTAAATACAATATAATATATATTAAATTTTTATTTTTATAAAATTTATTTTAAGTCTATTAAATTTTAATAAAATAAAAGTGAAAAATTTAAACTAAATTAAAAGAAATTAAACAACAAAAAGATACATTTATAGTTTTATTTTTTCCAAACTGTCAAAGGTAAAATATAAAAATAATAATGTCCTAATATATGATTTTATTTTTGTGTATGGCGCATTATAACTCCTAGTCTTTGTTACAATAATTTTTAAAAGCAGCTCAAATAAATTTAATTAAGATAAAAAATTACAAACATGAAAATCTCTAAAATAGTTTCATTTATTGAACTAGACTATCCATCTATATTATTGGTAAAATAAATCAATCTATTAGTACACATTAATTTTGAGTTTTTTAAATTGTAAGGATTTGTTATTGAAAATCGTAGATACAATAAAGTTATGTAAAAAAATATACTTCAAATGTTCAAAATTAGCACTCTAAACAAATTAAACAATTAAGGGCAGTTTCAACTTTAAACGCTTTCTATGTTTAAATTTAATTTAAAATAGATAATTATATATTATTTTTAATATCAGGGAGATACCAGAATTTTTGAAGAGTGCAAGAGGCATATTGAGTTAGTGTCCTTAAGAAACGGGTTCGACCTGGTTTAATTTGGCTGGACCTTGGTAGAGTAGGAAATGTCGGGTTCTAGTAATAAATCGATTTATTAAGGACTTTTAAAGCATGTTTTACAAGATTTTACATTTAAAAGTAAGTAATAAATATATTATTTTTTTATTACAAGGTGAAAAGAGAAATTTTGAAGAGAGAGAAAGGGGCATAACTGGAGTTAAAACTCGGACGCAATTGTGCTATTCTGGAACAAACTTCGAAGAAACATGATCGGTTTACTGTAGCGGATCCGGTTTAGTAAGAGTAACTGAGTAGAGTTGGTTTTGGTGAGCCCAAAGCGGGCCCATTGAAATGTGAATAAATAAAATTTGAAAAAGCCCTAGCTGGGCAGCCAGAGAAAGAGAGATAGCCGGAGAAGATGGAGAAGGAGGAAAAGGCCATGGAAGAGCCAGAGTTGAAGATCCGGAGGAGGATCCGGAGGAAGAGGGAGAAGGAGGAAACGGCCATGGAAGAGCCAGAGAGGAAGATTCGGAGGAGGAAGTGGAAGTGGAAGAAGATGGAGAAGGAGGAAACGGCCATGGAAGAGCCAGAGAGGAAGATCCCGAGGGAGATAACGAGCCTGGATGATGATGAGGTAGTTCTATTAAATTGTATGTTTTTTACTTAGTTTCTAACACTTTTTGAACCGTGTTGAGCAAGTCTTGTGTTGTTGTTGTTTTTTTTTTTTTTTTTTTGTTGGCAGCTCTGGGCAGGATTTAAATGGGAGGAAACAGATAAGATCCTGAGTGGTGAAATCCAACCCAGGACCTTGATCACTACCTATGGGAACTTCCCATGCTCTGTAAGGCCTACTAATATAAGATATAGTCCTTTTTTTAATTAAGTAGTTATGATCCATGCATGACTGATGTGTCTCTTTGTTTTGGTCATATGGTCAGACAAGATATCCTGAGAGAGGACCTTTTATTGCGAGAGAGATGGCCTCAGTGTTCCCCAATTCTAACTACGTGATCAGAGGGCCCAACGAGATGCTTGATTCTGTTAGTGTCTAAAACTCTTTTAACACTGGTTTCAAAGTTTTGTAATATTTTCTTCACGTGGTGTTGGCGCATGCAGATCATAGCACTAGCGAGAAAGAATTGTTGTACATCTCTCATCTTCGCTTTTACAGACCCTACAGGAGAGGGTCTGTGTTTTGTGTTTCTTCTCCTCCTTCTCATCTCATGTTGTCTATATAAATACAGTATAGACCTCTCCTCATATATTTTTTTGGCTTTGTGGTTTTGTTTGCTGCAGATACAATCTCTATCTTAAACTTGCTGAATAATGCCAACGCTACATTCAGGGTTATTGATCTCATCCCACGGGAGGATATTCCGGTATATCTATCTATCTATATATATATATATCATTTTTTTTTTTTTTGATTAATTTTAGAGCTCCAAACTTTTTGGGTATTTGCAGAATCGTTCTGATCCCATCAGGGGCCTCTACCCGCGTATTCAGATGAGAGGTTTTGAGTCTCCTGCTAGTGTTGGCACTGCCAAGTACAATTCTAAAATGCTTTATTCATACTTTTTCAGTCTTTGTATCTCGCACATGATCTTAATAATTTCCTTTCTTTTCTTTTTTCAGAATGATACAAGCGCTCTTCCCCTATGTCCCTCCTGTCCGTGGTAAAAGGAGTATTGCATGGTTCGAGAAGCAAAATAATTATATCTTTTTCCGACATTCTGGGTAACCACTTCATCTCTTTTATGGAATTATTATTTTTTTTTAGAACAAAAAGTTTAAATCTTTTTTTTTTTTGCTTCTTCTCTTTGTTTAGTTACTTCCAAAAGGAAACCGTTGAAGGACAACCTCCTCCTAGTCTTCGCTCGCTGATAAAGGTAGCTTTTCAATGCACATGGCCCTTGTAATTTTTCTGTTTTTGCATCAACGAAAATTTGAGAGATTCTTGTCTTTGATTGTATCATCTTTTTTTTTTTTTTTGTGTGTCAGGAATGTGGACCTCGTTTTGCGCTCCAGTTCACGGGTTTACAAATATTTGATGATCACAACGTGGACTTACACTCGATCTGCTTGGTAAGACCACTATAGTTTCTCTCTTGACTAATCTCTGGCCCTAACACAGCCACTTTCTTCCTTCTCTCTCTCTCTCTCTCTCGCAGCCGGATATAACTTGGATGCCTCGATTCACACCACTTCCTCTTCGCTGAGCACCCTTCTTTTCATCTCGTCTACTTTTGTTAATTCGGCTGCCTCACTCAAACTACTAACTCGGGACTTGTGTGGGGATATACTTTTATTTACGTTTAGTAGACCAAAAAAATGTGTTTTGTTTTGCTTATGGTTTTGCTCGTGTGCCTCATTGCATTTTATCCCAAAGAATACAAGTTTTAATTCCCTTTTTGTTCAGAAAAATAAAACACAAATAAAGCATAATTGGAAAAGGAAAAAACTAGCAAAATAAACAGAACAAACCACCACAAAAAAAAAAAAAAAAAAAAAAAAAAAAAAAAAAAAAAAAAAAAAAAAAAAAAAAAAAAAAAAAAAAAAAAAAAAAAAAAAAATCAAGAATCTGCATGCATTGTGTTGCAGCAACGGAGCAGACTAGCCTTTCATTTCCTTAATCTTCCGTTGAATCCGACAAGCATTCTAGATTTTCGGATCAGCCCTGGTCACTTTCTAGCGGAACACACTACATGGCTCAGGAGAAGCTATTAGAGATGATCAGAGAGACACAAGAAGCAAAGATCAGAAGTTTCTACTCTGTTGTTCTGTAACAAACTGGTTTTCTAAGAAAAAAAAAAACTGGTTTTCTAAGTAATAACAGACTGAATATCAGACACCTTTTATAACTTTATAAGCAAAACTTAACCAACATTTAAACCCTGAATATACAAAAACCATCATAACTCTACAACAATAACACTTGCAAGACTATTAAATATAGACATGGTTTTAAATACAGACATGGTTCTATATAATTTGCTATACAATGTTTTTAAGTGTTTAAGAGAGAGCTGCCTTCTTTGAAAAGCACAAAGATGCTTCCACCATCGCCTCTTGAGATCCGAAGGTCTTTCTCGAGATAAGTAGTGAGCAGCCACGATTGTGCTCTGTCTCCAGGCAAAGAGAATTTCAACGGTGGTTGGCTTGAAATGGTTCTAGCTACTGAAGAAGCCGTGTCCTGGACAGATGTGAGTAATCCTCTATTGGGGTTGAGATCGATTTTCTGACCAAGAACCTCAACGAACTCATGGATTTCAATCGAATCCGTTAGCTGAGGAGTCCCGATAACACCTTGCTCAAACTTGATCTACAAGCAAACAAAACAAAAACGGGCATGTTTGTTTCACCATCCAGATGACTCATCTGGATGGAGATGAGAGTTTTGTTTGTTTAGTCATTAAATGTACAAATCATCTAGATGGCTTATTTGGATGAGTTTTAAAAATTTAGGCTTAATTTTGAAAATCAGCTAGATGATCCAAATTGAACCATCTAGATGGAGATGGTTATGTCAAAATGATATAATGTTTATTATACCCCTGATATAATTCACAAATTACAAACCTAAACCTAATATTATTTTGTTATTCATAAAAATGATAAAATCACAAAAACGCATTTTCCCGCCAAAACCGCAAAACGCATTTTCCCGCCAAAACCGCAAAACACATTTTCTTACATAAATGCATTTTCCCGCCAAAACCGCAAAAACGCATTTTCCCACTAAAACCGCGAAAATGCATTTTCTCGCTAAAACCACAAAAACATATTTTCTTGCAAAAACACATTTTCACACAAAAATGAATTTTCCCGCCAAAACCGCGAAAACGCATTTTCCCGCCAAAACCGCATTTTCCTGTAAAAATCGCAAAAATGTATTTTCCCGCAAAAATGTAAAAACGCATTTTCCCACTAAAACCGCGAAAATGCATTTTCTCGCTAAAACCACAAAAACATATTTTCTTGCAAAAACACATTTTCACACAAAAATGAATTTTCCCGCCAAAACCGCGAAAACGCATTTTCCCGCCAAAACCGCATTTTCCTGTAAAAATCGCAAAAATGTATTTTCCCGCAAAAATGTAAAAACGCATTTTCCCGATAAAACCGTAGAAATGCATTTTCCCGATAAAACCGTAGAAATGCATTTTCCCGACAAAACCGCAAAAATACATTTTTCCCGCCAAAAACGCAAAAATGCATTTTCCCGCCAAAACCTCAAAAATGCATTTTCCGCCAAAAACGCAAAAACGCATTTTCCCGCTAAAACTGCAAAAACGCATTCTCCCGCCAAAAATGCAAAAACGCATTTTCTCGCTAAAACCGCATTTTCCTACAAAAATGCATTTTCCTGCAAAAATCGCAAAAATATATTTTTCTGAGAAAATGCAAAAATGCATTTTCTCGATAAAACCACAAAATGCATTTTCCCGACAAAACCGCAAAAATGCATTTTTCCGTCGAAACCACAAAAATATATTTTTCCGCCAAAATGCAAAAATGCATTTTCCTGACAAAACCGCAAAATACATTTTTCCCGTCAAAACCACAAAAATAAATTTTCCCCCTAAAATTGAAAAATACATTTTTCCGATAAAACCTTAAAAATGTATTTTCCTGACAAAACCGCAAAAATGCATTTTCCTGACAAAACCGTAAAAATGTATTTTTCCTGTCAAAACCGCAAAAATACATTTTTCCGCCAAAATGCAAAAATGTATTTTCCTGCAAAAACCGCAAAATGTATTTTCCGCTAAAACCGAAAAAGCATTTTCTTGCCATAAACGCAAAAACACAAATATATATTTTCGTTCAAACTGCAAAAAGATATTTTCTCGATAAAATCGCAAAATCAAATTTCTTGTCAAAATCGTGAATATGTATTTTTCCGCTAAAAGTGCAATATTATATTTTCTGTCAAAACTATATTTTAAAATAATTATATTTTAGACTTATTTAATAAAATCAATACAATTAAAATTAATATCAAACATGTGATTAAATCAAAATAAGGGTATATTAGTAATTTGTTTACTAAACTCATTTGGATGGAAATGAAAATAAAGAAACAAACATAAGTTCATTTAGATGATTCATCTAGATGAACCATTTGGATGGATAAACAAACAGTCCTATAAAATCTGGATGGATCATCTAGATAGATCATATAAATGGATCATCTAGATGGAGATGACAGATGGTGAAACAAACGGGTCCAACCTCAATTAGGTTATGCAAAACTCGGACAGTTGTAGTTATAGGTGATCTTATGAAAGTATGTCTTGTAATAATTCAAATAATTTATAATGATCAGTGTTAAAGAAGAAGTGATAGCCTGCTGATGAACCTGGACGCGTTTTGGACTTTGGACTTTGAACTTAGCGTTGGTGCTAAACGATGTCGTGGCAAGCGGACCAGCGAACCGGACAGAGTTTTGTAAAGTGAAGCTGTTGGAGTCAATGGTTTGTGAGATCTCAATCACTTTGACCAACGGTGAGATTCTACGTGAGAGCAATGGGAACAGACCAACGAACGATGTGTAACTGCAAAGAGATTAACATTGAGGATTAAGTTCTTGAAATGGCAGGAATGCTTCACAATCTAAGTTAAACCACGTTAGATAATAAATTAGGCATGTGGACTGAACAAAACTGAACCAAAATTTTGGTTGTCGGTTCAGATTCGGTTTTGAATTCGGTTCAATTAGGCAAATCGGTTATCAATTGATTTTTTATATTTTTTTTTTAAATAAACACTAATGATTTTAGCCAAATTCAGACACAACTAACCAAAATTTTTGTGCTGAATTAACAACCTAAATAACCAAATTAATAGAGTTTTTGATAAATCGAAAAAAATCAACAAAAAATCTAACCAAAACCAAAAACTGAGGCAGAATTTTCGTAACTGAATACTAAACCAAATTTCTTTTCGGTTCGATTTGGCACAATTTTAAGCGAACCGAACTAACCAAAAACTATTCCACAGCAAAATACAACTTACGCTAGAATCCATTTGCCACTGAGGAGAAACAGAGCTTCGTTGGGAGCTGGATTAGGGTTCGTCGACTCAAGCTGCGTGATCAGCTCATTGATCTCTGCTCTCGTCTCGCTCAATGCGCTAAGACCTCGATATTTCCCGTACAAAGAATCCGCTAGCGATTGCTTTAGCCTCTCCGTCTCCTCCACGGATTCAATGGCTTCTTCTGCTACTTTCTCGGCCACCAACATGTTGGATCCTCTCTCTGGTGAATCAGGACCCCACTCATCATTAACGTCGCTAACTCGGACGTTGACATCCGGCCGATGGACACAGGTTCTAGCCTCCGAACACCGGTTGATTGAATTCACGGGCACAAGAGTCGGAGATTGTGATTGGAGTTCGAAGAGCTTGGAACTAGGGTTTTGCATGGAAACTAGGTGAAGAGAGGTACTGTCACCATATTTTTTTGCTCTCTCTCTCTCTCACTATGTTTTCTTTACAGCAAGCAATGAATATAACTAAACTAAAACCTGAGGTTACTCTTATAGTCGTTGAGGGTAGATGTTGAATGACATATACACCCTCATCAGAATAAAAGTAGACGCGGTCACGCAAGGGACAATGTTGTATTTTGCCTACAGTAACATCATTTTAAATTGTTTTCACATTTGATAAAGTCTGATGGTACAAATTCTTTTTTTTTTTCTTTTTTTAGCAGGACCAAAATGAAAATCAAACCAAAATCCGAAACATCAGATTTATTGGAGAACTCTGCAAGTTTAAGATTGCACCTTCTGATCTTGTATTCACGTGATGATTGTTTAGATGGTTTTTGGATTAGTTTTTAGGTTTTAGATTTTGGCTTTTAGTTTATAGATTTTGGTTTTTGCTTTTTGAATTTTGATTTTGCTGTAGATTATGATTTTTCAAAAAACTTGATTTGTGAAACTAGATTTTGTTTTTTTTTGTTTTTTGATTTTTTTGAATATTCTATATATTTGGTTTCTCTAAAGTTTGATTAATTTATTTAATTTTAAAATTATATATTATTCTTAAGAACTTCACTTATAAATTAATTTATTTTTAAAAAAATTAAAGTACTAAAATATATATCATTTTTAATAAATACTACCAATATAGCTCTTAGCAAGTATGTAAACTTTACATAAAATAATTTTAATTAATTAATCGCATTTTTGACAAGTTTTTTTTTGTTTTAAAAAAATATTCTTATATTTATATATGTTAAAATTTTACTTTTACTTAACCTTAATATTGTCTATATTTTTAAGAATCCATTATTTAAAAAATTGTCATTGGATGTTTTTTTCAAAATTTTTGGTTTTTAACTAATAAAAATGTTAATAACAAAAATCATGATTTTGAAAATAGTAAAATAGAAGTATTATATTGGTTAGGTCTTATAGTTTATAGGCATGAAATAGTAAAATGATGAAAAATAATACCAAAACTAGGTGTTTCGCCCGCACATGCAGGCATAAATATTTGCAGGCATAAATATTTTATAATTACTTATTAACAATTTTATTACTAATTAAAATATTATAATAATAAACTATTGGTTATGTTTTTATTTAAATTTTGTATGTATTATGAATTTTTAAAAAATTCTTATATATATATATATATTCACTATTAATAAATAAATCTTAGAAATCACTCGATATTATCTTTTTAATTATATTAAATTAATGATTTTACTTATTAATATTTAGTTATATATTTTCTGTGTTTTAAGTTTAAATTTTTTTATTAAAAAATATATTTTGGATAACAACACAATATCTATAAGGATTATCTTTTTTATTTAAAATATATTTTTTAGATTTTTGATAATTATTAGTATTATTTATTATTAATTTTAATCACTTATCTAATAAATATTATATAAATTCGTTTCTATTTTGAAGCTACTTTATGTATTTTATTTTTATGGGTATAAACGATATTAACCGCTCTAACTTTTAACGTGAGAGCTTGAATGCGAAAAATCACTTCGCAAATAATAGTATAGATTTATCAACAGTAATATATACATATTATTTTAACAGTTAAATTTTAATTAATAAAATACTATTTAACAAAGAGTATATATTATTCATTTTAAATTAATCAAATTTCATGTTTATTTTATCCAAACATGTGTGAATAATAAGGGAAAACGGGTAAAGAAACCCTGAACTTTTGACAAAACATTAAAAAAAACCTCAGCTTTGTTAGTGGGATTTAAAGCCCTGACCTTATAAAATAATTGCAAATACCCCCTACGTTAACAAACCGTGAACTAACTAACAGTATAAAAACGTAGTGTTTGAATAGATCAATAAAAAAAAAAGGTTTTGTGACCAAGTCATGGAAATTTGAATAATATAACTGATAAAACATGTAGGTTTCTACTATAATAAAATTAATAATTTATAACATAAATTATCCTCAAAAAATAACAATTAAAATAAATAAATAATAAGCGTACAAACTGCCAATTGCTATAATCTTATCACAAAATAAAAAGAAAAATCCCTCATCACTTACGTCGTCTAACACTCAACTTGTTTCTCTCGTGTTCTCTGAAAAGTGACGAAGGTAACACGATGTTATTACTCATGTCTCGAACACTCCGACCAACACATACATAGTCGTCTCCTGTTGATGAACTATGGAAAACACCATGACTTTCTATAGGAACATTTGGTTGGCTATGAAATAGGGGTGTTGTTTGGCTATGTAACGTGGGTGTTGGCTGGCTTTGAAGTGTAGGTAATGTCTCCACAGATTGTTCTTCACTCATCTGACGTTTTGATGGACGGCCTCGAGGCTTTTTTGGAGGAATAATAGCTATTTCATTTGAGCATGTTCGCTTGGTATGTCCTTTTTGAAGACACTTGCTACATGTCTGAAAATACAAACCACATCAACACATTTTAGAATAGCATGAATTTGTGCTCGAAACAATAACTCAATAAAAATACATAGACATCAGTAAGGAAAAATGATTATACCATTTGAATTCCATGTTGTGTTTGTTTGCCGGCAGAAGTTTCATATGCTTCAAGACGTCTTTTTAGGATTTTTTTTCGTCCACGAGACTCTTTAAAAGGAGGTGGTAACACTCTTACATCTCTATTTATAGGCCAAAGCTCCATACCATTGTTAGGTTTAAGTATGTTTTCATAACACATTTTCCATTTAGGAATTGAAAGCCATTCAGAAACCAGTGATTCGGGTGTGCGAGCATTTCTATTCTCTGCCAATAAAGCAGAAATCATATGAGAGCACGGGATACCACTGACCTCGTATTGGCGACATGTGCAAGACACTTCGTTTCTTACGTTGACACTATACTTGTTTGTACCATGTTCAACTTCATACCAACCTCTTCCGCCACAAATAGGAGTGCAATCTTTCACCTTTTTTCTTTCTTTATCGAGTGTCTTTTTAACATTTGGGGTTACCTCTCCTTCATATTCGTCTATCATGCGCATCTTTCCTTCGTTGCTTCTCATGACATGTATCCGAATATCTTCAAGCAACCCAACCAATGGTTTAGGTCGTCCATCCTTGATAACACTATTAAATGATTCACTCATATTGTTCTCAACAGCATCACACTTAGCAAAACCTGTGAAGAATGCTCTGCAAGAAAATAATTAAATGTTAGATAAAATATTAAATTATTTTACGTTACAACTAAAATAATGCATTCTTAATATATACCTGGACCAGTGACATGCTGACCATCGCATAAGATCTTCATAAGCTTCATAGTTCAGAATCTTAAAATCGTCTACTCTTTGCTCAAAAACTCTCACATTATATGCTTTTGCCATTTTCCAGAATGCAATATGTAAAAGACCTGTTTTATCACCATACTTCTTGTACAAGTTTGTCCATATATGTCTAGCACACATTCTATACTCACAATAAGGAAGAACTGATTCTTTTGCTGCTATTAGACCCTTCTGTTGATCAGAAACAAGAGTTAGACCATTTCCTAGACCAAGGTCTAAGTCCTCTTGTAGTAATGTCATAAACCATTCCCAGTTTGGTTTGTTCTCAACAGAAACAACAGCCCATGCAACTGGAAATATTTTATTATTAGCATCTCGGCCAACAGCTATGAGTACTTCTCCTTTTATTTTTCCTTTCATGAATGTTCCATCAAGATGAAGAATGCGCCTACAGCCATTTTTCCACCCTTCTTTCATTGCATAAAAGCAAGAATAGAACTTCTCAAACATTAGCTTTTGTACCCAAAATTATTGTAGAACCTGGATTGGACTCCTTAAGTGCACCCACATAACCATACATCCTTGTAAATTGTTCTTCATATTCGTCAGCAATCGTTTTAAGACAAATTCTTCGTGTCTCCCGACATTTATCTTTCGACTCTAAAAGTCGATCATTAGCCCGCAACCGGTTCCCAATTTCACCGGCTTTCAAATCAGGATTTCTTCTAAATTCATCTATGAACTTATCAGCTATTTTTCTTGAAGTTAATAACTGAACTTTACCATTCCATGAGCATGTGTGCTTTCCAACGAAAGTTCTGACAACCATATTTTTACTTGAACTGTTAATTGAGGCGTAGATATTCCAAGGACATCCTTCTTCTGCACATACAGCACCTACTTTAATAGCTTCAGATCTCTTATACCTTATATTTCTCTTCATATCCACATCATACTTATCTATCGCCTTTTTGAAACTATCTTTACTGCTAAAAGCTTGGCCGACTCGAAAGACAGTCATCTCATCAGACTGATTTCCATTGTCAGTGTCACTGTCCTCTTGCATATGCACACCAAACAATTCTTCACTTGGTTCTGTGTCACTTTCACAACCATTATCATTATTTCCTTGGTCATCTTCTGCAGCATTGTTTGTGAAATCTTCAAAGTTGTATTCACCATCTTCCCCAACACCATAGCTGTACAAAAATATTAAATTTGAGTTCTAAATAATAAAAGTTGCAATAAATTCTAAATAAAATAAACAACGTACCTCATTCCCAGTTATAGAAGATCTTCCGTTGTTTATAGTTTCTCTGCTTCAAATAAAACTTTAGTATTTTTAGGTTTGACCTAATAGAAAAGAAGAAGACGGCTATCAAAAAAAATTGTGTTATTTACTTTTAACAAAACACAGCGTTTTATTGCCGTTAATCAGTTCACGGTTTGTCAAGGTAGGGTGCATTTGCAATTATTTTTATAAGGTCAGGGCTTTAAATCCCACTAATAAAGCTGAGGTTTTTTGTAATGTTTTGTGAAAAACTCAGGGTTTTTTACCCGTTTCGAATAATAAATAGACTATCATAGTAATAATATAACGGTATTTGAAAACTACAATTCATTATTATTAAATAATATATTTGTAATAAAAAAATTAACGACCATGTATTTTGAAAAACTAGAAAAAATTAGATTTTGGTTTTTGTTTGGAAAAATGTAGTTATTTTAAAAACTACTTTTCCTAACTTATAGGGAATCAATTTCTCACAAATCTTGATTGGTAGATTTTGTACAATCAAAAACCAAAAACTAGTTGAAAAACTCGAAACAATCTAACCTCTCTCAGTTGTTTGAAGGTATATAACTTCTCAACCAATCAAAACATGTATTCCATGTAGATGTATATTTTCCTGAATTCTATTTAACCTGCTTTTGCCAATTATATGTAGTAGGTTAGATTCACCTGAATCCACTTTATCGAGTATCAACAAGTAGTATGGGGATTCTATCATCTCTGACGACTCGTGGCATTTTACTCCATAAAAAAATGTTCACTTCCCAATTTCTTTTGCAGGCTTGCTTAGATGATTTCTCTCATCATAACATTAATGTTGCTTGCAATCTTTTGGAGACATGTTGCTGTTTCCTCTATCGGTCTCCTGAAACCACACTCAGGATGACTAATATGCTCGAAAAATGTCAAGAACTTAGATCCTCGCCAAAGCACTCTTGTGGAAAATGCCTACTACCACCTGAAAGATCAGTACGATTTTTTCTAAAGTTCGTCAACCATTGCATCAGGTATTTACTAATCTCCAACTACATCTTCCTTTAAGTTTCGAATAGTATTCCGTTGCTTAATTGTATTGGCGACTTTGGTTTTTCTTATACTTTTTATTCAAAATTCTGCAGTATATTCGGAAATTGCTATTCTCAGATCTTGTTAAAGATTCCATGGAGTGAATGTGAGCAATACATCTTAAAGTGCATTATGAAAATTCAGAAGGGAAAGTATGGTCAGACTCACTTAATTGCTTCTCTGACTTCTGGTCTGAATCACCATGATCATGAGGAGTTTGCGGTGGCTGTTGTTGCTGAGATATGTTCTGTCCATTGAATCTACTAGGCTAATACATATTGATTTTCATTAATCCTTCAAGTTCTTAAAAATTCTGATTTTTTTTTGAGTTTTACTGGAAGAAAGTACTCTCTGGGGGATATTTATAAAAAATGGTTTCCAAATGTTTAGTACCACATCTGTTTTTTTAAAGTAACGTGATACATTGTGTTCACTTGAAGGTACTGGGGGAGGAGATAAGGGTTTGTCTTGAGTTAAATGAATATGGGGCACAACAGAAGCGACTGGCCCATTTGAGATTCTCCGGGTATTTGTAACAATTTAATGCATCTTGACTTATGTCTTAACCTCAGGATCTATTTGCCAATTTGAGATCCAGTATGACCCGTTACGCGACTATTGATGAGGTGAACACAGCTATACTGCAGCTGGAAGAGCGTGAAGATGCTTCTGCAGCAGACACAACGCGTCCAGGCATATATTCTAACGGTAAAGGTACTGTAAAAGATATTGGATAGAATGGTGAAGGTGAAAAAGAAGAAAGCGAGAATGATTCTTGTAGAGGTTCGGGACAGAAGGAAGATTTGGATGATGGAAATCATGACCGGGGATCTGAGAGTGACGATGAGGATGACTATGTTGACGGCCTTGGGCCTGGATCTGACGATGATAATGGTTTTCGTGTAAGGCAGAAGGTGGTAACCGTAGATCCTGAGGAACAAGCCGACTTTGATCAAGAACTCGAGGCTTTACTTCAGGCAAGTGCAGATTTGACCTTGTAGATTGATGCATCTGAAAGGTCAAGACATGTGAATCTATAAGGTGAACATGCTTAAATATGTTTTGTTCGTGCATGAGAGCATAGATCAAAGGAAGGTAGAGTTACGTGGTAGACCTGCACTGAACATGACGATACCGATGAGTATTTTCGAAGGATCTGGAAAAGACCACCATCATTTTGGGCGGGTGAACGGTGAGGAAGTGTTGGATGAAGAGATTGGAGAGCCAAGTGAAGGTCATAGTGAAGAGAGGAAATAAACAACAAAGGAAACAAATGATGATCCCGAGTGATTGCTCGCTAGTGCATAGCACAAAGCAGAAAGAAGCTGCAGATTTGGAAAAGAAGCAAGATATAAAGAGGTTAGTACTTGAGTAGAATGAGAGAGACGAAGAGGAAGCTAATGGGTCAGGGACACAAGTACTGAATTGGGCACCTGAAGGAGGTAGAGGAACGGGTCATGGTTACACAGGTGAAGGAAGTGGGGAGAGCGGTGGATCTTGTCACCGGTTTGTTTACCATCAAGGAGGTGGTGGTTGGTATTATGCTCGAAGAAAGTGAGTTAAGGTCCAGTGAATTGCTATGGTGGTATATGTATGGGATGTTTGGATCAGCTGTGTGACCCCTCTTGGCCACCTTGTTGGATCCAACTCTTTTTGACTTGGGATCTTGGAAATGTGAAAGCTTTTGAAACATAACTTTTAGTATGTATCTTTTAGCAACCAACCACTTTGGAGTCGCTTGGTATTAATGATTAATTGATTAAGTTTATCTCAAAGTTCAACGTAATTAATTATGTAACAATCATTAAGTAAACATAATAATCAATTATAACATAATACCACAAACAACAGCAATTGTTAATTACTAACATTTTTCAAAACAACTATGATATTTGAAAGCTCAATCTCATTCTTTTTAATCGATTTTGATTTATTTATTTATTTTATAGTGTTATAATATTTAAAACACTATAAAATCTTACAACTCTGAATTAAAACATCAACAATACTAAGAATTCAGTCATTTTTAGTTATATAATTAGAATTTGGTGAAGACAACATAATCATACTCACACCCAACTTAACAAAAAGAAAATTGACACAAAATTATATATTTTATAAGAGCCGATACATCAAATCCCGCGCGTAGCGCTGGCCGTTCCTTGTAAGAAATAATAAATATGCAAATCATCATTATCAATCCATCATCAACTAAATATAAGCTCTTTATGCCTCTCTTCTGCTTTTATTTATGGGAATAATGTTTGGGAAGTTTCTAGTGTTGAGTTGGTTTATAATATTGCTGAAAGTGAATTGATTTGAAATCACGAACCCATAACAAAGGATTATCAGAAGATGAATGAAATATTGTCATATCACCGAGCGTCAATGATTGACATAGTTATTTGGTTCACTGTGCAAGATTCATTGTCACGCCGTTTACTCCAAGTAGAGTAAGTATCAAGAGAAGTTTCGCTGCCGCCGCAATAATCTAGCTGTTTAGGTTGAGGAATAAATACTTCTTCACATCCGAGCATCAAAACTACTGACGACATCATTGGTATATCCTCTACACGGTCTTGAACACACAAGAGGCCAATTCGTAAGCATCTTAAGATTTCAAGTGGCCTGAACGTTGGTGATGAAGAATCTAGGATGTCTACTATCTCTAGACCTTGATCTTCTTTCCAATGCCTCCACACCTGGTTCAGATCTATTTGCCAATTTGAGACCCAATATGACCCGTTACGCGACTATTGATGAGGTGAACGCAGCTATACTACAGCTGGAAGATCGTGAAGATGCTTCTGCAGTAGACACAACGCTTCCAGGCATCTCTTCTAACGGTAAAGGTACTGTAAAAGATATTGTAGAGAATGGTGAAGCTCATAAAGAAGAAAGCGACAGTGATCTGGTAGAGGTTCGGGACAGAAGGAAGATTTGGATGATGGAAATCATGACCGGGGATCTGAGAGTGACGATGGGGATAACTATGTTGACGGCCTTGGGCCTGGATCTGACGATGATAATGGTTATCGTGTAAGGCAGAAGGTGGTAACCGTAGATCCTGAGGAACAAGCCGACTTTGATCAAGAACTCAAGGCTTTACTTCAGGCAAGTGCAGATTTGACCTTGTAGATTGATGCATCTGAAAGGTCAAGACATGTGAATCTATAAGGTGAAGATGCTTAAATATGTTTTGTTCATGCAGGGGAGCATAGAGCAAAGGAAGGTAGAGTTACGTGGTAGACCTGCACTGAACATGACGATACCGATGAGTGTTTTCGAAGGATCTGGAAAAGACCACCATCATTTTGGGCGGGTGAACGGTGAGGAAGTGTTGGATGAAGAGATTGAAGAGCCAAGTGAAGGTCCTAGTGAAGAGAGGAAATAAACAACAAACGAAACAAATGATGATCTTGAGTAAATAAACAAAAAACGAGACAAATTGCAAGCTAGTGCATAGCACAAAGCAGAAAGAAGCTGCAGATTTGTAAGAGAAGCAAGATATAAAGAGGTTAGTACTTGAGTAGAATGAGAGAGACGAAGAGGAAGCTAATGGGTCAGGGACACAAGTACTGAATTGGGCACCTCGAAGAGGTAGAGGAACGGGTCGTGGTTACACAGGTGAAGGAAGTGGGAAGAGCGGTGGATCTTGTCACCAGTTTGTTTACCATCAAGGAGGTGGTGGTTAGTATCATGCTCGAAGAAAGTGAGTTAAGGTCCAGTGAATTGCTATGGTGGTATATGTATGGGATATTTGGATCAGCTGTGTGACCCCTCTTGGCTATAGGAGATATACCATTAAGGTTATAATTGTAATTAGTTAATACCTAATTACCTTTGTATTCTGTATAAATACTGTACATCTAAATATCAATAAAGTATTCAGCCTCCTTTCATACATGGTATCAGAACGTATAACGATACCTTGATTTTTTCCTTTTCTTCTTCGCCGCCAGCAACTCTCTTCTACTTCTTTCTCGTCATCCTCTGTTTCTTCTCTACTTCCCTTTCAATCATGGCCAACGAATCCCCTGCGACATCTAACGAGACTGTCATCGTCTCCAACACTCGTACCTTGCTCAATATCAATATGGCAAACGTCACAAAGCTAACCTCTACCAACTTCATCATGTGGAACCGTCAAGTACACTCTCTCCTTGATGGTTATGATCTAGCTGGCTATGTTGATGGATCTATGGAGATCCCATCTCTAACTCTTACGGTTGATGGTGAAGTCACTGTCAACAATGAGTACACGCTATGGAAGCGTCAAGACAAGCTCATCTATAGTGCTTTACTTGGAGCGACATCTACACCAGTGCAGGCACTTCTCTCCACCACCACCACTGCAGCAGAAATATGGAACTCTTTCTGCCACTTATGCTAAGCCAAGTCGTGGTCATATTCTCCAGCTGCGACAACAACCTAAACAATGGACAAAAGGAACCAAGTCCATTGATGAGTATATGCAGGGACTTACGAACCGATTTGATCAATTGGCGTTATTCGAGAAGCCTTTGGATCATGAAGACAAGATTGAATTCATCCTTGAAGGTCTCCCAGACAACTACAAGACAATAGTCGATCAGATAGAAGGCAGAGACACTACTCCTTCGTTGACTGAAATTCATGAAAAACTCATTCAACATGAATTAAAGTTAGCGATGAAATCTGAGAATCTCTCAGCCGTACCTGTTACAGCAAATGTTGCGAACTACCGAGGCCATACAAGCAACAACACTCGTGATCATGGAAGATCCAACAGCCGTGGCTCTCACAACAACAACTGGAACAATCGTAGGAACAACTCAAACCACCAAGGATACACACCACGGCCGTATCAGGGAAGGTGTCAAATCTGTGGTATCCATGGCCACAGTGCTCGGACTTGTTCTCAGCTCCAGCTTCATGGAAGCTATGGAAACTCTAACCAGTCCTCGGTCTCCTCCTTTTCTCCATGGCAACCTCGTGCTCACATGGCGTCTGCAGCAGCATACAATGCCAATAACTGGATTCTAGATAGTGGCGCGACACACCATCTTACGACAGATCTCAACAACCTCGCTCTTCATCAACCATACAACGGTGGCAAGGAGGTTACGATTGCTGATGGTACTGGCTTGCCAATAACGCACACTGGTTCTGCACTTCTTCCTACACCTCATCGTTCTCTAACTCTGAATGATGTGTTATATGTACCGAATGTTAAGAAAAATCTTATCTCGGGTTATAGAATGTGCAGCACTAATGGAGTTTTTATTGAATTCTTTCCTGCACACTTTCAGGTGAAGGATCTCAGCACGGGGATCCAGTTGCTCCAAGGCAGAACTAAGAATGAGTTGTATGAGTGGCCGGTTCAGTCTTTGTCTCCAATGTCGTTGTTTGCCTCACCATCTTCGAAACCAGACCTTCTCTCTTGGCATGCCCGACTTGGTCACCCAGCTTTACCAGTCTTGAAGTCTCTAGTTTTGAAATTTTCTTTACCCGTCTCGTTTTCTTCTTCAAATGATTTGTCATGTTCGGATTTTTCTATCAATAAAAGCCATAAGCAGCCGTTTTATTCCAACACAATTGCCTCTTATCATTCTCTCGAGTATCTGTATACCGATGTATGGTCGTCTCCAGTTTTGTCAATAGATGGCTACAAGTACTACCTTCTCATTGTTGATCTCTACACTCGGTATACTTGGCTGTATCCACTAAAGCTGAAGTCGCAAGTTCATGACACCTTCATCAGATTCAAAGCGCTAGTTGATAACAAATTCAAGTGAAAGATTGGCACTCTTTACTCAAACAACGGTGGGGAGTTCATCGCCTTGCGTCAATACCTCTCAACTCTTGGTATAACGCATCTAACGACTCCTCCACATACCCCTGAATTGAATGGTATCTCAGAGCGGAAACATCGACATGTGGTAGAGACTGGTTTAACGCTACTGGGTCAAGCTTCAATGCCAAAAACATACTGGAGTCACGCCTTCACCGCTGTTGTTTATCTCATAAATCGAATGATCACACCGGTTCTTGGAAATGAGTCCCCTTTCTCGAAGCTGTTTGGTCAGCCACCTAACTATCAAAAGCTTCGGGTGTTTGGATCAGAATGCTTCCCTTGGCTAAGGCCTTACATTAACCACAAGCTGGAGCCACGTTCTGCATTGTGTGTATTCATTGAATACTCCTTAACGCAAAGTGCGTATCTCTGTCTTCATACAAAAACTGATCGCATCTACACTTCGCGTCATGTTGTCTTTAACGAGAAAAGGTTCCCATTTGCGGTCTCTGTATCCAGTACAAACACGCATGATGATGCTCCTGATCAGCGAACAGAGTTTGCTCCAACGACACTGGTACCCGTCCGGCCACTCATCACAACGCCTCCCCCGTGCTCTGCTCCTCACCAACATAGTCCGCCAGCGACACCAGCTCCGGTCATCGCCACGTCTCCGGTATCATTGCCACAACATCAGACTCAACATCAGAATCCTACAGTGCTTCAGCCACAACCTGAACCTCACCAACAAACACCATCACACTCCCAAACCACCACTTCGCTAAATTCCCAGCCCTCGCCACACCAAACCCAAAACCAAATCTCTTCACACTCATCTCCTGCTCCAGCTTCACCCTCACCTGAACCAGCTCCAGCACCGCAACCCAACCTGAACCTCCACCCCATGAGAACGCGTGCTAAGAACAACATATCCAAGCCTAAAACCAAAACCTCTCTTACGGACTCAGTCACCAAACTCAAACCAAAATTTCCCAAAACGTGGCTGAAGCACTCAGGGACCCGATTGGAGACAAGCGATGTGTGACGAGATCAATGCTCAATTCCAAAATGGCACTGCCGAACTTGTTCCACCTGAGAAGTTTCAGAATGTCATTGTATGTAAGTGGGTCTTTACACTCAAATATAAAGCTAATGGTGAACTTGACAGGTATAAAGCTCGTCTAGTGGCGAAGGGCTTTCACCAGCAACATGGACACGATTTCACTGAGACTTTTTAGTCCCATTATCAAATTCACTACGGTTCGCTCTGTTTTTCATGTTGCAGTCTCTAAGGGTTGGCGTTTTTGGCAAATTGACGTCAATAACGCTTTCTCCAAGGCACCTTGAAAGAGTAGGTTTATGTCACACAACCACCGGGCTTTGTGGACAAAGATCGTCCTCACTATGTTTGCCGCTTGAATAAAGCTCTCTATGGGCTCAAACAGGCGCCTCGCGCGTGGTATCAAGAACTCCGGTCTTATCTTCTTACCCAAGGATTCTTGAACTCCACGGCTGATACCTCGCTTTTTACTTATCATTGTGGGTCTGCTATAATCTATGTTCTGGTGTACGTTGATGATATGGTTATCACCGGCAACAACAATAGCCTGATCGATGAGTTCATTGCGACTATCTCATCTCAGTTTTCACTCAAAGATCTAGGTGAGCTCAGCTACTTCCTCGGCATAGAAGCAAATCGTACCTCCAAAGGCTTGCATCTGATGCAAAAGAAATATGTTATTGACCTGCTGACCCGCACAAACATGCTAGATACGCGACCAGTCTCGACGCCTATGGCTCCCACACCCAAATTGTCTCTGGCTTCAGGAACCCCGATGGATAATCCTAGCGACTATAGAGCAGTGTTGGGCAGTCTACAATATCTTGCCTTCACTCGACCTGACATTGCCTTTCCGGTGAATCGTCTCTCTCAATTTATGCAGCGACCGACAGACCTACACTGGCAAGCCGTCAAGGGAATTCTTCGCTACCTCGCTGGTACTTCTGCGTATGGTATTCTCATTCGCCCTTACACTCCCTTGGAGATACACGCTTACTCCGATGCCGACTGGGCAGGAGACGTTGATGATTACTGCTCCACAAACGCTTACATTGTGTACCTTGGTGGCAACCCAATTTCGTGGAGCTCAAGGAAACAAAAGGGGGTCGCTCGCTCGTCAACAGAAGCGGAATACAGGGCAGTAGCGAATGCAGCATCTGAGATACTCTGGGTTTGTTCACTCTCCACTGATCTGCGTATACCCTTACCAGAAATGCATGTTATCTACTGTGATAATGTTGGTGCAACCTACCTTGCTGCGAATCCGGTGTTCCACTCTAGGATGAAGCACATTGCCCTTGATTATCACTTTATCCGGAACAATGTGCAAGCAGGAAGGTTACGAGTCTCCCATCTCTCGACTAAGGATCAACTCGCTGACGCACTCACGAAACCAATTCCTAGACCACGGTTTCTTGAACTTATGAGCAAGATTGGAGTCACACACGTCCCTCCATCTTGAGGGGGCGTATAGGAGATATACCATTAAGGTTATACTTGTAATTAGTTAATACCTAATTACCTTTGTATTCTGTATAAATACTGTACATCTACATATCAATAAAGTATTCAGCCTCCTTTCATACATTGGCCACCTTGTTGGATCCAACTCTTTTTGACTTGGGATCTTGGAAATGTGAAAGCTTTCGAAACATAACTTTTAGTATTTATCTTTTAGCAACCAACCACTTTGGTGTCGTTTGGTATTAATGATTAATTGATTAAGTTTATCTCAAAGTTCAACGTAATTATTTATGTAACAATCATAAAGTAACCATAATAATCAATTATAACATAATACCAAAAACAACAACAATTGTTAATTACTAACATTTTTCAAAACAACTATGGTATTTGAAAGCTCAATCTCATTCTTTTTAATCGATTTCGATTGGTTTATTTATTTTATAGTGTTATAATATTTACAACACTATTAATTCTTACAACTCTGAATTAAAACATCGACAATAGTAAGAATTCAGTCATTTTTAGTTATATAATTAGAATTTGGTGAAAACAACATAATCATACTCACACCAAACTTAACAAAAAAGAAAACTGACACAAAAGAATTCAGTCATTTTTTAGTTATATAATTAGAATTATGCCTCTCTTCTGCTTTTATTTATGGGAATAATGTTTGGGGAGTTTCTAGTGTTGAGTTGGTTTATAATATTACTGAAAGTGAATTGATTTGAAATCACGTACCCATAACAAAGGATTATCAGAAGATGAATGAAATATTATTATATCACCGAGCGTCAATGATTGACATAGTTATTTGGTTCACTGTGCAAGATTCATTGTCACACCGTTTACTCCAAGTAGAGTAAGTATCAAGAGAAGTTCCGCTGCCGCCGCAATAACCTGGCTGTTTAGGTTGAGGAATAAATACTTCTTCACTACCGAGCATCAAAACTACTGACGACATCATTGGTCTATCCTCTACACGGTTTTAAACACACAAGAGGCCAATTTGTAAGCATCTTAAGAGTTCACGTGGCCTGACGTTGGTGATTAAGAATCTAGGATTTGTAATATCTCTAGACCTTTATCTTCTTTCCAATGCCTCCACACCTGGTTCGGATATTTTATTATTGATGGGGTCAGAAACACAATCGAATAAAAGCGAGGTGGTTTTAAAAGTGTACATATCCAAGAAGATTAAGATTATTATCCGAGACGCAGAAGCCTCTATTCCTCTTGCCACTTATAATTTCAAGAAGCAAGACCCCAAAACTGAACACATCTGACTTCATCGAGAATGTCCCGTCCATCGCATATTCTGGAGACATATAGCCACTGCACAACAATTATATATAAAATATAAAAACTATTAGGTAGCTCTTTTGTTTCAATACATATATATATGATGCTTTAATAGTATATGCTTACTAAGTTCCGACCACCTTCCTCGTTTTAGCTTCCGTCTCATCCCGTCCAAAGATCCTAGCCATTTCAAAGTCTGAAATTTTTGGAGTCATATCTTTATCAAGCAAGACATTGCTTGCTTTCAAATCCCTATGGATGACTCTAAACCGTGAATCTTGGTGAAGATACAGAAGCCCCTTGGGCAATACCATTGATGATATCAAATCTCATTTGCCAATTTAACATACAGCTTCTGGTTTCATCTGCACATCATTCACAAACATTAACATATTTCCAAGACATTCATCAGTAAAAACTAAGTGTAGACCCTAACCAAAGATATGAGAATCGAGGCTTAGATTCTCCAAGTACTCGTAGATTAACATCTTCTCGCCCTCATAAACACAACAGCCAAGAAGCCGGACAAGATTTATGTGTTGAACCCGTCCTACTAGCCTAACTTCGGTCATGAACTCATCGGTACCTTGAGATGACATTTCCGATAGTCTCTTCACTGCAATTTCTTGCCCATCAAGTAATTTTCCCTGGTAATATATTTAAATGGTCACTTATACAAAACCAACAGAGCAAAGAAAGAAACAATGGTTTTTTTTTAGGTAGGCTTTTGATTTCAAATAAAACTTAGGAGCTGTATTTAAGAGTACCTTTTATTTTATAATGTGTTAATTTTCTTTTGAATTTATCCACAAAACTTATCCAAGTTAAACTACTTTTTAAAACAAAATTAACATTTTTTTCTTTGTATCACACTTGTTTATATTTAAAGTTCACTTTATTTTTATTGACTTCTTATTTGATAATCAGTTTTTTTTTTCGTTTATATTTATTTATTTTTTAAAAACAATTCTACATATTTTGTATAAAGTACCAACATTTTGTAATTAATAGTTTTATATAGATTTATATTATTGTAGTATTTTGTAAATAGTTTACTATAAAAAATTTTGTTAAAAAAATTGTGTTTACTCATATTGTAAATGTTTAGTTATTGGATTTTTTGGACTAATATTTTATTTCGCTTATTATATTAAAAACTCTTAAGGGAAATTGCACCGTATAACGTTCAAACAATTTATAATTAACTGTCTGTCCAATTGCCCTACCTTTTTCCTGTTCCTCTTGAATTATATGTATTATTGCCGTATTACCCCTGGAAGCAACCGGGAAAACCTACCAAATAAAAATAAATAAAATTAAACTCACTTTTTGGATAAAACAAACATCGTGACTCTCTAAGAATCACACATTTTCTACACAACAACTTTTAATCGGTAAAAGAGGAGGAACTTGAATAGTTTCACATCAGAGCCTCACCTCTTCTTTTCCCCTACTTCACTCCGGTGAGAGTTTCCGTAAGCAAAATCGTTTTGAGCTAGGGAGCATTTGTTGCGATGAAGTAAGTAGATGTTGAAATCACAAGAAAATCCGAGGAAGTGAAAGGAAGGTTAGATTTTCAGCGGTAATCGATTCGACTTGATATCTCAATTTCAAAGCATGTAACCATATCATAAGCTCCTTTTTGGTTTAGGGTTGAATTTTTCTCGGTTCGTTGTGCTCATCTATACGCCAAGCTCGACGAAGAGCGGAACGCTGCTTCCACCGCCGCGAATGAGGCAATGTCTCCGAGATCGAGATGGAGAATGCCGAGATCGAGATGGAGCTGAGGCAGTTCAAGCGTTTCTCCGAGGAGAAGGTGACTCTTTCTCCGAGGAGAAGATGGAGTCACCAACTATACTATGTATAGATAGTCCATACTATTTTATAGAGAGTCCATATTGTGTGTTATGTATTGTATATGAAAACAATTTATAGATTGTATTTGGGTTTATAGTTTCCTAATTAGGGTTTAGATTTACTAAATAGAGATTTGTGTATATATATTACTCATTGTGGTTGGCTTTATATGTATAGTTCCCAGCAAAGGTTTATGTGATATACTATGTCACCGAAATAAAATAGTATATGCGCAACCGAGATAAAATAGTATAGTTCCAATTCAACGATTTTGTATAATATATGTTTATCAACACTAACATAAATTTCCATACTATTTTATACCATCATACGTTGCATATTATATGAATAAGTATGTGGTAAAAAAATGTTTGATGTGGACTTTATTATGTGATAAAATTGTAAATAAATTTTTATATTTGTTTGAACACATAATAATGATTACGGAACAATTTTTGAATTCCATAGAATTTTTTTCAACTATTATTCGGAGTTGGAGTAGTGTTTAGTATTTAAGTATTGTGAGTGTAGTTTGAGTTCTATACTATTTTGGTGATACAGAATAGAATACTCAGTGAATATATATATATATATATATATATATGCGGTCAATAAACGTGTAACGTGGATGTTTTTCCTCTTCTTTCACTCTTGGTACGTCATGTTTACCGGGTAACTGTAAATGAGAAGGGTATAACCGGCTCATTTTGGATATAAATATTAGATGATTCATTATGTCAAAATCAATGCTATCTACTTAATTTCACTTCCAAATTTGGTTAGACAGCAAAAAAGCCCAACTCTTAACGCCTTACGAAAACTACGAACGCAGTAATAGATCCAATTCTTTTTAATTATATAGTGATTCATTATTTATACCTTGTAAACAACACCAAAACCACCTTCTCCGACTTTGTTAAAATCAGAGAAATGTTCGGTGGCTGTGACAACAGCTTCAAACTCCATCAGTGGAAGTTCCAAATCTTCTACTTCGTCCTCTCCAGAAAAATTTCTCTTCTTTTTTGGTAACACCACTTCGTT